>JASAMW010000586.1:0-48376 GCA_030247985.1 Epsilonema sp. ZAB3_2
TGGTGTGTACTGTTGGCTGTGTCTAGGAAAGCTGTACCGTTTACTGGGTACTGTTTACTGTTGTGCACTTGCTGTACTACACTGCGTGAGATGCGAGACAACAACGACAAGTAAAGGATATAAACTCTTTATTCTTATCTTTAGCTCCGTTTACAGTGACAGGACCGACAACTGCCAAATCGCCAGCTGCTTCGACCGTCGCTCCGAAGGATCCGCCTTGCGCTGGCAGCTGAAACCTCCAAAGCGCCGTTACGCCGAATCGCCGCCGACCCGCAGAGCCGTTCCGACTAACTCCAATCAGACCTCAACCTCAGCTTCCAACTTATCAAACGCCAACCACCTCTCATCAACTCAAAGCCAACTCCAACTCCGCTCAACGCCAACTCACCAACTTGCATCATCGGGCGTCAACGCACACGGCAATTCATAACATACGCAGCCACAAGCACACACTACGCCTCAGTCAGTCCTTTATTTATTGCCACTTTTGCCATGCCGTACTCATACCGTACCGTACTCACCACATCCTCCCTAACTTCCGCGAGCTTTTGCTTGCAAAAGCAAAGAAAACGCAGTCGCACCACACCCTCCCTGACTTCCGCGAACTTTTGCTTGCAAAAGATAAAAAACGCCGCCGACTGACAGTCCCTCCCCCACTTGTCTTGAAGCCGAAATGCCGTCCACTTCCACTGTCTTCATCCACCCACCCGCTGCCATTTGCCGTCCACGTTCAGCAAGTTTATCTACTGACAATTTTACGCATACAATATAATGATACAATATCCAGCTAACTATTATTAGCAGCGAAAAAGCAATGAAAACCACACGAAACAATGAAAACTTGTGAAAACAACTGAAAAGCACGAAAACTTGCCGTTTTGTCATAAATATTATTTGCTACAAAATATTTACAAGTACGTATTACATCGGAGCAAACAAACAGTTTAGCTATTATTACTTTACAGCAAATTTTGTGACCATTACAAAAGTGAGATTACGGTAAGCTTTTCGTGCTTTTCGGTTCGTTTTTTCACAAGTTTTCATTGTTTCGTGTGGTTTTCATTGCTTTTTCGCATCTAATAGCTAGCTGGATATTGTATCATGATATCATATGTGTAAATTGTCAGTAGATAAATTTGCTAGCTTGGATGGCAGATGACAGCGGAGGGGTGGATGACGACAGTGGAAGTGGACGGCATTTCGACATCAAGACAAGTGGGGGAGGGACTGTCAGTCGGCGGCGTTTTTCATCTTTTGCAAGCAAAAGTTCGCGGAAGTCAGGGAGGGTGTGGTGCGGCGGCGTTTTCTTTGCTTTTGCAAGCAAAAGCTCGCGGAAGTTAGGGAGGATGTCGTGAGAACGGTACGGTACGGTATGAGTACGCCATGGCGAAAGTGGCAATAAATAATAAAAGACTGAGGCGTGGTGGGTGCTTGTGGCTGCGTATGTTATGAATTGCCGTGTTCGTTGACGCCCGATAAAGAAGTGCAGTTCAGTGGATGAGCGGAGTTGGAGTTGGCTTTGAGTTGGGTAGATGAGAGGTGGTTGGCGGTTGATAAGTTGGAAGCTGAGGTTGAGGTCTGATTGGAGTTAGTCGGAACGGCACTGCGGGTCGGCGGCGATTCGGCGTGACGGCGCTTTTGGAGGTTTCAGCTGCCAGCGCAAGGCGGATCCTTCGGAGCGACGGTCGAAGCAGCTGGCGATTTGGCAGTTGTCGGTCCTGTGACTGTAAACGGAGCTAAAGATAAGAATAAAGAGTTTATCCTTTACTTGTCGTTGTTGTCTCGCATCTCACGCAGTGTAATACAGCAAGTGCACAACAGTAAACAGTACATAGTAAACGGTACAGCTTTCCTAGACACAGCCAACAGTACACACCAAACTTTGTCACAAACGTACATAGACATACATCATCATCATCCAACATTTCATGCATGCTGCTCCTGACGCAAAAATGCTTCTCCGACTGTGAAGAGTGTACATACAGTGTCTCTTTCAGAGTGTCTTATTCAGAATGTCTCATTCATAGTGTTTTTTTCAGCGCCCGTGTAATCTCTAGAATGGAGGACATGCAGATTTCTTGCGCTATTTTTTATCGAAAAGCCAAGGCTTCAAAGTTAGGAGTGTACACACTTCAACCATCCCCCAATGCTTCAAAGTTAGGAGTGTACACACTTCAACCATCCCCCAATGCATCGAAAACCCTCGATTTTGGAGAGCCGCAGATAGGCCTATACCGTATTTTTGGGTGTATAGCCTTGGGTGTATGGGGCTATACAAAAATCGAGAGGTCCTATGGGGGGTTATACACTGGGGGGATATACAATGGGGGGGATAAATATGGGACAAAATTTATGTTTTTGAGAGGTGTGTAGAGTATTCTAGTACAAGACATGCTCAGCTAAGGGGGCGTCCATTAATTACGTTGCGCTCAGAACAAGGGTAGGGGGGGGTCTGACCCAAATGTAACGGAAGCGTAACGGTGAACATAGGGTAGGGGGGTCATGGATGGCTGCGTAACGTAATAAAATTTTTTACCCAAAGTTTCGGCGTGATACATGACCTTTGAGTTGAATTCACACAATTTCAGCATATTCTTGTAAATGTTGATTACATCAAGGAGCTATAAGTAGAGGAGACAACACTCCCCCAAATATCGGGCGGAGGCAGTGTCCGGGCCTAGCAAGGTTTCGACCTCTCTTCTTCAGGCATCCGTGGCATTCCAAATAGACAGAATCCAGCCAAGGTACGATAATGCGTATGCCTCAACTTTCTTCGATCTTTTCAATGGTGGGGTCGGCGTTAACCCATTCCCAATTGGTATGGCCAAAAATGGCCATTTTTCAGATTTTTGACAAAAGTAGGGTATTTTGCTGGCCTCGGCGCAAAACGCACAGAGCCAGCCAAATGCCGTCCTTCTCAAATTCCACCACCAAGGGTCCAAGCTTCGCACTGGTGGTGTTAACTCCTTCCCCACCCATCTGGCAACCTGAGAAATTGATGAAAAGCTGCCTTTTCAGATGCATTTCTACCCAAATATGCTACCCTAGTGCAGTCAAGCAGGGAAATTTAGAGTACCCTACCCTAGTTTTATGCGTAGATTTAGAAAATGAACATGGTTTTTTTCATTTTCCTACGTTTAAGGCCTGATAAACCCGATTTTTCATGTGTTTCAGAATGGAAAAGTGCACTAAAAGCAATTTTTTGAAAATCAGGTACCCTGGCCTAATTTTAAGTGTAGATTTCAAAAATGACCTTAATTTTTACATTCTTCCACTTTTAAGGCCTAATATACCCGATTTTTTACTGAAAATGGCATAAAAAGATGCTATTTAGGCCTTAACCCTTCGCAAAAGTCGTCATTCGTATTGATGAGATTGATGTCTGACGGTATACTGTCAGACAAGATCTGATGTCAGATGTTGTTCTGATCTGACACAATCTGATGTCAGATCTTGTCTGATCTGACAAGATCTGATCTCAGATCAGACGTGATCAGACATGATCTGACATCCCACCACTGTTTTTTTCAGGTGCTTACAAAGCAAAGCAACAGGATTTTGTTTTTTTATTATGCAAATTTTATTGGCAATTTTTGGAAAATTTGTGGGCAACCCTGGGTGGTATTTTTTGAAGAAATGAAAGTGGTAAACTCACTTTACCACTGAAAATTTGCCAAAAACTGAGTATCATCTATATGGCAGATTGAATAAGCCAAAATCAAAATGTGCAATTTCTTTTGGTTATCTAAGTTTACCACTTTCAAATTCACCAATTTCTTTGGTTTGCCAGTACCAAAATGACTGTTTACCACTTGTGCAACCCAAAAAATTTAACTAGCAACACCATTTTGGGTTTGGTAAACTTAGATAACCAAAAGAAATTGCACATTTTGATTTTGGCTTATTCAATCTGCCATATAGATGATACTCAGTTTTTGGCCAAATTTTCAGTGGTAAAGTGAGTTTACCACTTTCATTTCTTCAAAAAATACCACCTAGGGTTGCCCACAAATTTTCCAAAAATTGCCAATAAAACTTGCATAATAAAAAAACAAAATCCTGTTGCTTTGTAAGCACCTGAAAAAAACAGTGGTGGGATGTCAGATCATGTCTGATCACGTCTGATCTGAGATCAGATCTTGTCAGATCAGACAAGATCTGACATCAGATTGTGTCAGATCAGAACAACATCTGACATCAGATCTCGTCTGATGGTATACGGTCAGACATCAATCTCATCGATACGAATGACGACTTTGGCGAAGGGTTAAACGTGAGAAAATTTAAAAATTAAGGTCATTTTTGAAATCTACACTTAAAATTAGGCCAGGGTACCTGATTTTCAAAAAATTGCTTTTAGTGCACTTTTCCATTCTGAAACACATGAAAAATCGGGTTTATCAGGCCTTAAACGTAGGAAAATGAAAAAAACCACGTTCATTTTCTAAATCTACACATAAAACTAGGGTAGGGTACTCTCAATTTCCCTGCTTGACTGCACTAGGGTAGCATATTTGGGTAGAAATGCATCTGAAAAGGCAGCTTTTCATCAATTTCTCAGGTTGCCAGATGGGTGGGGAAGGAGTTAACACCACCAGTGCGAAGCTTGGACCCTTGGTGGTGGAATTTGAGAAGGACGGCATTTGGCTGGCTCTGTGCGTTTTGCGCCGAGGCCAGCAAAATACCCTACTTTTGTCAAAAATCTGAAAAATGGCCATTTTTGGCCATACCAATTGGGAATGGGTTAACGCCGACCCCACCATTGAAAAGATCGAAGAAAGTTGAGGCATACGCATTATCGTACCTTGGCTGGATTCTGTCTATTTGGAATGCCACGGATGCCTGAAGAAGAGAGGTCGAAACCTTGCTAGGCCCGGACACTGCCTCCGCCCGATATTTGGGGGAGTGTCGTCTCCTCTACTTATAGCTCCTTGATTACACTACATAGTACGTTACGTATGTACAATGTATGTACTTGTAAGTACATGCAAGTAAAATAGAAGGTGCGTGTACCACTACCGTCATTGCACAGTCACAGTGCAATTCATTTTCAAGGGGAAATTTTATTACGTTACGCCAATATACAAGGGTAGGGGGGGGGGGGGGGGTCAAAACAAAAAAGTAATGGAAGAGTACCGAATTGGGTAGGGGGGTTAAAATAGGGCCACAAAGCGTAACGTAATTAATGGACGCCACCTAAGCGTAGAGGCACAGTAGCTTGGTGTAGGAGTAGCTATAGCTAGCTTCTGACCAGCTTACAGAGGTAGGTCAGGTACCTTACAGTACATGGGGGGTTATACACCAGGGGGGATATACACTGGACAAAATTTATGTTTTGCCAATGGGGGGGTTATACACTGGGGGATATACAAAGGGGGGATATACACCCAAAAATACGGTAATGGTACTGCGCAACATCATGGAGTGGACTTATGAAGCTGAAATTATGGGTCACCTGCGAAGCGCATACTAGACACAAAAAAGCGCATGATAATCTGTGGCGTAGTTCCAGATTGGGCGCACGGACGGATAGCTGGTTGGTTTATTATAAAATACCCCGCCTATATCATGCATAAAAATATTGTTGTTTATGCAAAAAATAGTTTAGGCTGGAAAAATTAAAAGAGCCACACTATAAGTGCATACTGCATTCTGAGCTTGAAGCTACCAACTGAAAATGACACTGTTGGATTAGCTTGAACTCGTTTCTTTGGCTTCCCGCAAATAAATTTCCAGGCGAATAGTAATTGTAGTTCCTTCTCCTGCTTAGGAACCATAAGTATTCCCGGCTTTTCCTCATCCCGACGCGCGAGCGCTCCGTTCCTTCAACAACATGCACCGTTTGCGCCGCTTGCTCATTTTTTGATCGCACCTGCCCGATCATGCCAGTCCACGCGATAAATCCAGCTTAAAGGCTAATTCGTGGACTGGCATGATCACAAAATCCCATACAAAATGATCATGCTAGTCCACGCCCACTGACTTACATTGAGGAAATCTGCCTTTTCATGGTCAGCATAATTACCGTATTTACCGGTAGATAACCCCCCCCATGCATAACCCCCCCCCCCCAATGCATACCCCCATATTGGCAAAACATAAAAAATGTCCAATGCATAACCCCCCCCCCCCCCCCCCCCCCCCTATGCATACCCCCATATGTACTGTACAGTACCTGAACCTACCTATGTAAGCTGGTCATATAGTACCCATAGCCACTCCCACACCAAGCTAAGATGCCTATAAGCCTGCTTGGGGGTGTATTGTACTAGAATAACCGTGTTTTGACCTCAATTATGCCCTAAAACACGTGCTTTTGACCTAAAATAATATGCCTCTGCGCACCTCTCAACAAGCAGCTTATAAAAAGGCAACCATTCTAGGTGTGAGTGGAGGAGTCTGAAGGGCTGATATTAATGATTAGCAGCCGTTTGTCCTGAGGGCCAAACAGGAGTGAAGCCCTTACAATTAGCAGTAGTAGAGGCTGGTGTGCTGTCTTTTGGAAGTAGAGATGCTGTCTGAGCGGCAGATATTAATGATTACCAGCCGTTTGTCCTGAGGGCCAAACAGGAGTGAAGCCCTTACAAGTAGCAGTATGTAAGGGCTGATAAATGGTAGTAGAAGAAAGAGGATGCGTGCGGTATGGAATGGAGAGTTGATTGAAGTTGTATTTTCGGATGGGGAAATTTTCGACACATGTCTGACCTCAATGTGCATGCACGCACAGCGACATTTCCTTTATTACGTATGAATGTACTGTAGACTACGTATGTATGAAAGACGGTAAAATTCGGACGTTAAAATTTTCGGACAGAATTTTTTATCCGAAAATTTCCACCGTCCAAAAATTTTATCATTTACAGTAATAGATCGGGCCCGTGGGTCAAGTAGGGTTTCAGCATGCAGCAGTGAAAAACCTTTGGGTCCCCCAGGCAGATGCGGATGGGTAAAGCAGGTTTGTAAGCAGAGAAAAACGGTGGGCAAAATCGGAAGTACAGTATCAGGGGACACAGCACCATATTGGTCACATATTCACAGTTTCGTTGACATGAATACTTCACGCTAGCAATCTAAACATGAGCCTGTGAACTGCTCTGCAACTGAAGGTTTTGTTGCTTTTGTGCGCGTTTTTTCAGTTTCGTTGACTCTAAGATTTTTAGCAATACGTACTGCACATGGAAATATACTGTACATACAAAAAATTCGTATGGTAAAATTTTCGGACAGAATTTTTTGTTCGAATTTTCTGAAAATTTCCTCCGTCCGAAAATTTCCCCGTTTACAGTAATAGATCGGGCCCGTGGGTCCAGAAAGAAATGAATCTATTGTACAGCTATCAGTACTGTATCTGCTGCAGAACTTCTTTTCAAAATTACCTGCTTTTTCTCTCCTGTCATTTGAGTTGAGATGTTCTTCTTCCACAGCATTCCAGGCATTGTTTTATTGAATCGCTCTTGAACACGCACTCCTTCCAAAAGAGAGTTCTCCTTTTGAATTGCTGTTGAAGATACGATCCTTTCAGAAGAAAATCATTCCCTTTCTCACTGACTATGCACAATTTTTCCCCTGTGATTCTTCAACGCAATAGCGCCGCTGCTCAGCAACAGAGTAAAAGCAGAAAATAACTAGTCTGTGACGTGTCTCAATTTTCGCCGCATTTTTATTTTTCGTTTGCAAATTCCACTCTTTAACCCACTGTTCTTTTCATGTAAATTATTTTTGGCTCAAATGTCGACATTTCCTATGCAAATTACTCCCCAAACCACATCTATTATCTTTTTGCCTTATATGCAAATTATTCCCTCTCAGCTCAACTACTTATCCTGTGTTTTCGTCATTTGCCCAGTTCGTCGCGATGGTGTAGGCGATAGAGCGTTCGTCTTCCAATCCTACGGGATTACCCGGGGTGAGGTTCGAACCTGGGTGCGGACAAATTTTTCCCAAAATGTCAACGAAACAAAAATCTTCTAAATGTCAACGAAACTTTAGGTTCTCTAAAACGTCAACGAAACTTCATCATGGGACGTATCGCCGCCACATACATACGTAGGATCGCCAAATTGAAAATTTGAAATTTGTCCTATACCTACACAGTACGTAACCCTATCCTACAGCATAGTACGTAGGGTCCCTATACCCGTATGATTAAGGCAACCTAACGTGGTAGCCCTTACGGCGAGGCCGTAAGGGCAAAAACATAAAAAATGCCCCATGCATAACCCCCCCCCCCCCAATGCATAACCCCCCCCCCCCCCCTATGCATACCCCCATATGGGACCTCTCAATTTTTGCATACCCCCATGGGGCTATGCACCGGTAAATACGTTACCGTATTTACCGGTGCATAGCCCCATGGGGGTATGCAAAAATTGAGAGGTCCCATATGGGGGTATGCATAGGGGGGGGGGTTATGCATTGGGGGGGGGTTATGCATGGGGCGTTTTTTATGTTTTTGAGAGGTGCGCAGAGGCATATTTTTTAGGTCAAAAGCACGTGTTGTAGGGCATAATTGAGGTCAACACAGGGTTATTCTAGTACAATACACCCCCAAGAAGGCTTATAGGCATCTTAGCTTGGTGTGGGAGTGGCTATGGGTAGCTTATGACCAGCTTACATAGGTAGGTTCAGGTACTGTACAGTACATATGGGGGTATGCATAGGGGGGGGTTATGCATTGGGCACTTTTTATGTTTTGCCAATATGGGGGTATGCATTGGGGGGGGTTATGCATTGGGGGGGGTTATCTACCGGTAAATACGGTATGTACATGTTTGATGTTAGGTTGGAGGTACGGGCTCTGGTCATTATGTGAAGATGGTCCACAACGGTATAGAATATGGCGACATGCAGTTGATTGGTGAAGCGTATCACTTACTCAAGGACGGGTTGGGCCTAAGTCACGACGAAATGGCAGCGGTATGTTTAATACCTGTGCAGTCAGTTGCACTTTGTGTAGCCTGACCAGAGAGGCTTCACTATGAAATTCAAATCGTTTTGCGTAGTTTGTATGTACTCCTACAGAATAGGACTACGTGAATCGTGGACAGCAAGCCGCGACTTGTCTTCTGTATTTTACGCAAAAGACGATTTGAGTACGGTTGGCGAACTCACTGGCCAGACTATGTTATCCAAATTCAATTATTGGGTACTGTGGGGTAAACCCGGCCACTTTAGCTTCTTTGAGCTTGCTGTTACAGCAAATGATAAACCAAATAGCTCATTTGAAAGAGGGGAGTTCAAGGAATAGACTGACATCCTTTTCGTCTCAATCGGTCCAGTGGTTGCTGAGATACACAGCCCTGAAGCATAGGTGGCCGGATTTTCCCATGGCCGGGTTTGCCCCATAATAGTACCCTATAATTTCTGAATGATTGGCCGGGTTTGCCCCATAATAGTAGGTACCCTATAATTTCTGAATGATTTTAATCAATTATGGGGTACTATTATGGGGCAAACCCGGCCATGGGAAAATCCGGCCATGGGAAAATATTCATTGATTAAAATCAATGAATATTTTAGGTGTTTGATGAATGGAACAAGACAGAGCTGGACTCATTCCTCATTGAGATCACTGCCAACATTCTCAAGTTCAAAGATGCGGACGGAAGTCCGTTGGTGACGAAAATTCGCGATTCTGCTGGACAGGTACGTACGTACATGCTGTACGTTACGTTTATGGCTAATTCACATCGGATGCATGCACTGAGCGTACCCCAAACGTACGCTCGGCGTATGCGAAGACGTGGACGTATACCGGATTATGGGCTCATTCACATAAGAAGGAAATGCGCTCGGCGTACGCCCGGCGCAGATCTTCGTCCCTTAGCATGTGTCGAACCATATAATCACGCTGAAGCGCACGCCCGGCGCATGTCTCCAATGTGAGTGGGCCATAAATGTACCCTCAAATGTTAGCCGGCATACCCCTTCCTTCTTTACGAGTTGCGGTAACGCGATAGGGTTGTTCGATAGCGACCCCGCGGTGTTTAGTGAAAGTTTGGTTCGGTGTCTGCGGGGTCGTCGACGTCATTTGTTTTCAATTCTTCTTTTCACTCGCTCCTTTTCCGCTCCCAGATGATTGAACAAGGTCGACGACGCCGCCCACAGACACCGATCCAACTTTCACTAACTACCGAGGGGTCGCTATCGACCAATCCCATCGCGTTACCGCAACTCGTCCATATCTTTTTCTTTTGCAGAAGGGCACGGGCAAGTGGACGGGTATTTCTGCGCTGGACAAGGGCGTTCCGGTGACGCTGATTGGAGAAGCCGTCTTCGCTCGCTGTCTCTCCGCTTTGAAGGAGGAAAGGGAGAAGGCCAGCGGCATCATTCCGCAACGCGCAGTGCGCACAGATCTTATCAAGGATAAGAAGCAGTTCATCGGGCATATCAGAAAGGTACTGTAATATGGTTGGGTTGATACATTGTATGTACAGGGTGTCTCATAATAAACCATCCACCTTCCAGTACATGTAACTCAGGAACCACACCTTAAATTTTCACGCGGTTTTTTGTATTTTGTAGCAAAGGCTTCATCTCAGATGTGTACAAAATTTGAGCTTCATAGGCCAAGTGGAAGCTGCTGAAACACGCTCTTTCCCCGGCGGTCCAAAGCGAGGGTTTTTCGCGAACTGATAGTACCGATTAGGGGGTCTTCTATGCATGATCCAAAACAAAGTTAGCCTCGTAATGAAAAAAGATGTTCCAAAATGCTAGAAAATGCGTATCTCATGCATTATTCCCAGTGCCAGGGTAGCAAACGCATTGAACTGGGTATCTTGAAAGAATAAGAGCGAGATTTTTCTCCATACTGAAGAAAAACGTCGATTTTGAGCTTCGAGATTCAAACCGTCGCAATTTCCGAAGTATGTGGACGAAATAGTTGAAATTTTGTACACACCTGCGTTGAAGCCTTTGCTACAAAATAGAAGAAACCGCATGAAAATTTATGATTTGGTTCCAGAGTTACATGCACGGAAATGTGGACGGTTTATTTTGAGACACTCTGTATGTATGTGTGCTACTTTTCAGGCTCTGTACGCCTCCAAGATCGTCTCTTACGCGCAGGGCTTTATGCTGTTGCGTCAGGCGGGCGACGACCACGGCTGGCGTCTCAACTACGGCGGCGTTGCGCTGATGTGGCGAGGCGGCTGTATCATACGCAGCGCCTTTCTAGGCCGTATCAAGGAGGCGTTCGAGCGACAACCGCAACTCACCAATCTACTGCTCGACCCCTTCTTTGTACAGGCTGTGAATGAGTGTCAGGTAAGGGTTGAACTCGGCCAAGGGGAGATCCGGCCACCTAAGCTTCAGGGCTATTCGCCTTTCGCGATAACGCTGTGCGTGATTTCGCAGTGCACTTAGCTAACTTGCACTTTTTAGCACACTACCAAAACTCGCCACGTAGTAAATTTTTTTTGCGTACTCCTAGAGCGCGCGCTCTAGGAGTACGTGGCAGAAAACAAAAACTGCCACGTACTCCTAAAGCGCGCGCTCTAGGAGTACACAAAAATTTACTACGTAGCGAGTTTTGGTAGTGTGCTAAAAAGTGCAAGTTAGCTAAGTGCACTGCGAAAATCACGCACAGCGTTATCGCGAAAGGCGAATACATCCTTCTTTGTACAGGCTGTGAATGAGTGCCAGGTAGGGTACAATACTGTATGGGGTAAACTCGGCCATGGGAAAATCCGGCCACCTAAGCTTCAGGGCTGTACATCCTTCTTTGTACAGGCTGTGAATGAGTGTCATAGGGATGTAGGGTGCAATATTGGTAAACCGGGCCATGGGAAAATGCGGTCACCTAAAAATGGATCAATCGAGAAGGAAAATTTTTAAGGCTTCAAGGCTGTATATCTCAGCAACCTATGGAGCGATTGAGACAACTCTGATATCAATCGATTGCTTGAAATCTTCTCTTTCGAATGAGCTATTTGTTTCATTATTTACGGATAATAGCAAGCTCAAAGAAGCTTTAGTGGCCGGGTTTACACCCACAGTGCCCCAAATACTGTACAGTATTTTCTATTTTTACGTAGGTATGCATGCGGGGTAATTCGGGCCAGGGATAATTGGGGCCACCCCATTGTGTGGGCAAAATCTGGATGATCGAAATTACCGTTGGCCCAAATTACCCCGCAGCACTCTGCGGTGTAGAACATGCGTAATTTACTTACTGTATCAAGCGCACTTTGCAGGATTCCTGGAGGGAAGTTGTTTCGACGGCTGTGCTGCTGGGTATTCCTACACCCGCCTTCAGTACAGCCTTAGCATTCTACGACGGATACCGGTGCAAGCAACTGCCAGCAAATCTCATCCAGGTGCATACGATCAGTCAGTCCTTGTATTAGTACAGTCAAATGGCCAACGCCGAAACATCAAAGTCATGAGTTCACCCACCAAGGGACGACGAAGTTTTTCGTTTCTGTGCTATGGGAGCAGTCTGGGTGAACTGACGACTTTGATGTTTCGGAATCTGACTACAGGACACCGAACGGGTCGAGTTGGGTTGGGCCCATCTGGAATGAAGGGACAACCCTGCCGTGTTTTCCTGTCGTGTAATCAATCAGATTAGCCGCACGAGGGACATCACGTGATCGAGCCCCGAAGCGATCGAAGGAAGACTGCGGTACAGTGCCGTAGTCTTCCTTCGTTCGCTTCGGGACCAGATCACATGATGTCCCTCGTGCGGCTAATCTAAATCATGGGAAAAGCGTGGATGAATACGTGTCCTAATTATTTTAGGCTCAGAGAGACTATTTCGGTGCTCACACGTACGAGCGATTGGACAAACCCGGCGAGTTTGTGCACACCAACTGGACCGGTCACGGCGGCAGGGTCTCCTCCACCACATATCAAGCATAGGATGCAATACGTAGGGTACTATGGGGTAAACCCGGCCATGGGAAAATCCGGCCACCTAAGTTTCAGGGCTGCATATCTCAAAAACCAATGACCGATTGAGACAAGCATGATATCAATCGATTGCTTGCACTCTCCTCTTTCGAATGAGCCATTTGGTTCATCATTTGCTGGAACAGCAACTTCAAAGGAGCCTAGGTAGCCGGGTTTACCCCATAGCCGGATTTACCCCATAGTACCCTGTAGCCTTTTTCTAGGAAAGAAAGCAACAGATTACTTGCAGATAAATTATTTTTCTTTTCGATCTCTAGTTAGAAGCTGAGTGTTGCCTTTTGGCGACCATCGATGGTCTGCTCTTGAGTGGAATATTGTAATGGATGCGATGTTGTAGCCTTTATTATGCCATCTCTTCGCACTTGTTGCAAAATGTTACTCAACTGCGTTTAGCTGATTTGCGCATTTACGCATATTTTGATTCTGTGATTTCTGATTGTGCTTACGTGTTGACATGTACTAGGACTTTGCCTACCGCAAAATTTTAGACAATTCGAGTTCAGCTTCGGTTCAGATCCGAATATTAGGGGTTTTGAAAACTCCAAAATTTAGGGGCGACGAATTTCTTCACTACGTCGCTCATTCTTCCCAATACTACGAAAGTTACATTTTTTGATTGTGCTAGAACGTGCAATAAAATAAACTAAGTGGATATGTGGATTATATGTGAGGAAAACATAGTGGCAATAAAATGGCGGATGACAACTTTTGAAGAAGCGCGCTGGACGTGGACTGGAGGAAAGAGCGCAGGAACGCCAATCGGCGTGTACTCCTATAATTACTGTGATGCGCGGCGCGCCCTCGCGGCGCGCTTTATTTGGAGGC
This sequence comes from Epsilonema sp. ZAB3_2, assembly GCA_030247985.1. NCBI lineage: Eukaryota > Metazoa > Nematoda > Chromadorea > Desmodorida > Epsilonematidae > Epsilonema > Epsilonema sp. ZAB3_2. Next base: position 13,738 of record JASAMW010000586.1, read on the forward strand.
GCACATTTACACAATCGTTTGTTGGCTGATGAATGAAGGCTGCATACGTATTTGGATTGTTTCAGCAAGAGCTTTCAATTACGGGCCTTACAGTCACCATTATCGTCGTGTACTCGTTGGACAACCAATTGCTTTTTAGTTTTGATCACGTACAGGGAGCGATTGAGAGCTTGTTGTACATCCCATCATACAAAATAGGGAACAATCTAGCGCGTACGTGAAAAGCTACGTGAACTGCGTAACTGTCACGCCACACACGTGTGCGTAAAGCAATTCTCACCTTGCCCAACTCGTTCATACTGGAGACATACGTATGTATGAAGGGACTGGGTGGTATGTATTGGGGAAAATTCAATACTCTTTGTTCATTGCCGTGTTCTTTCCCCCTGTTTCCACTACTACTGGCGAGCGGCAATGTCTCTCACATACATCGGCAACTACTATGCGCTGATGCCTCTCTTTCCCCTATGTATGAATAGTGAACATACTTTACACATACATATAGCAGTCAGTAGTGGCGAAGGGAGAAAATGGTGGGGAGAGAGAGCAGAACAGGCCGGTTTGCGCAGATGGTAAACTACGCTGCTGTGGACGTATACGCTCTGTCCACAAATCACATCACTGATGAAACATCACATTTATTTATCACCAAATATCTCACCTGTTTTTCAATAAATTTTATTATTGGGGTTTTTGTTTTCTGTCCTGTCCATTTTATTTTAGAAGTCCACGCCCGGATTACGGTAGCGGCGTCACGTCGTCGTTTTGTTTTTCGTTTTTCTTCCGAAACGGAAAACGGAATTTTGAGGAAAAGCGGAAGGAAGGAGGAACGAGACTCGCGATATTTTCCTGACTTTTGGACAAATGAAGGCAGTGTGAAGGCGAGAAAATCAGAGAGGAACAGGTGCGCTTTTCGCTGTTACTGTCGTACTTGCTATTGTTTCGGTAGAAATTGATCGTTTTACGTGATTTTTGGACGGTTTGCCGCTGGATTTTTATGCCGCGCACAGCCCTACTCCTACATACATAGTCAGGCAAGCCAGCCACTATCTCGCAGTCAATACGACGGAGCAAGGGAAGGCCTGCCTCTATTACACTGCCCGTCTGTGCGTTAGTAGGAGAGAGAAAAGTGTATTGGAGAAGAGAAACACTGCTGCCTGTATGTACGAATAGGCCACCTTTATGCGCGTACGTATTATTCGTTCGCTGTACGTTACGTTGGTTAGGCCAGCCAGCCAGCCAAGGCCTACTGAGCTGTGAGTCTGATTTTATACTGGCTCTACCCGCCTCGCTCTTTCTGTTATAGGTGCAGAGCAGCGAGAGAGAGAGAGAGAGAAAGAATGAGCCTACTGCTCCCAACCGCCGCTCTGTACGCTACTCGCGCTCGCTTGTGTCCTCTCCTCTCTTCGTCTCTCGTTTCTAAAAGTCCGTACGTATACGTACCAATACTAGGACTCAGCCAGCCAGGCCCGCAGCTTTTAACCGACAGCGCGCTGCTCTGCCGGCTGATTAATATTGTAACACACGCACACAAAGTTCGAATACGCGCGCTGCCGCCTGATCCGACGTTCGGCGCTGCTGGTGCGCGTTTTAATTTCGTCCGGCGCGCGCGCCGCGCGTTTTCCGCCCTCGCTTAGACCCCTGTCCCCGTTTTTAAGATGGTTCCGCACGGTTTCGGATCGCCCTCTGCCCGTTGTACCCGACCCTGTAGCTGGTTCTGGCTAATTTAGGTGGAATAGTGGAAGAAGCTTGTGGCTACTGCTATGTGAATTGATTGCCTTGCCTGGAGGAATCTGTGGAGCTAATTAATTCGCGATTACCATGGCGTACAGTCGCCGAAGAAAGTCCCAGACGGACATCTATATGAATCGGCTTGTCCGTGATCCGGAATTCGAGCCGAAACGTCAGGAATTCTACGTGGAATTGCAGAATTTCTATCGGCAAAAATGGTACGAATTCGCCTGCCTCTTTTTTTACGTCTCATTACTTTACCTCATTAAAGGGTATGTTCTTAATTTGTTTGTCTCTGTTTAGGAATTGCCCATTGAAGTTACCACGTGTGAACGGGGGTCCCATGGATTTATTCGAGCTCTACAGAAAAGTCACCGCGATGGGAGGCTGGCAAAAGGTGAGTGTGAACAAATAGCGTCGAAAAATATCCGTCGACTAATTCTCGTTTGATAGTAAAGATAATTTTGGCGGTCTGAAAAAACTGCGCAGTTTTCTTTTGTGCCGTCTTTGCGCTCATTTTTCGATTTTGAATCTTCCCGCACTGTGTGAATCGCAATAGTGCCCCAGACAGCCAGGCAGGCTGTACTACATTGATTAGGTTGTGTTGTATGCTAGTTGTAGTTGTGTGTGTGTGTAGGTTAGTCTGAGTAGTTTATTTGTTATTATTATTATTGGTGTTCTGGGCGCGCACATGGGCTGGATGGAGACAGCTGATTTTTGGAGGCCCTTTTGATGGGCCGCCAATAAACGCACGTTGACAGTTTGTTTGCTTTGGTAAACGTGCGTGATTTTCGCGCATTTTTTGACGTTTTTGGTCACTTTGAAACGGACGCCATCTTTCCAATGCAAGAACCAAACGTTTTAGTTTCAATGAGAAAGGAACAAATGCGACACCAATAAGTAGGAAAAAATTGTTATGCATCCATAATCAGGCATGGATTGTGTCATAATCATGACTCATTCTCTGTCACCAACAAACATTTGAGACTTGGAAAACTTGAAGTCTACGTGCGTTGCTATGTAATGTTGCGTACGTAGATTGTGAATGCTTGCCTTAGTGATTGATCAGTATTGGCGCATATGGGTTGACTTGTCAAGTTATGTTTGTGACTTGTTTCAGGTGTCCAGCCAAAACCGTTGGTACGAAATCTTGGAGTCCTTATCCTTACCTCCTGACTCTGGCGTTGGAGAACATGCAATCAGAGTGATCTATGTCAGGTAAGAGCACACTGCTTTATTCTTTGGTTATGTATTCTTGGTATCGTTTTCCGACGTGTAAGCACAAACATAAATTTGTCACTGGTGCGCTACGCACGTGGTGAAAAACTCACGGTGAATTCACTGTATATGCGTTTGAAGCATAGGGACAGCTCGTCGTGAGTTGCAAGTCATGGTGAGTTCACCGCTGCGGTAAACTCACCGTGACTTTGCAACTCACGACCATGTGAACATGGTAGCGAAAATTTCACGCGTGGGACCAAAGTGAGAAAGTTCAAACTCGAGCTCACCGTGAGTATACTCACCACGTGTGTAGCGCACTACTGATCGGAAATTATCAACACATTTTTTGCCTGGCATCAAAATACGGCCAAAATTTTTTTAGTCGAAATCAGACAGGCCAATATATCTTCGAACCATACCGAGTTCATCGGTCTTGCTGCATGTTGAAATGATTCTTGCTGTATTCATGGTAAAGCTATGATGTGCGATGGGTCAGACCAGAGTGAACGTAGATGGCGAAACACTTTACTTCCTCATCATTTCGGCTCAGAACTTGAGCCCTCATCAGGTGGCTTAGAACGTTGAGTAAAAACGTTGGGTTGGGTTGTTTCACCATCTTCTACGTTCACTCTGGTGTGACCCATTATGCATCATAGCTTTACCATGCATGTTGAAGCAGAGGATATCAACCAACGTGCTCGGTTCAGTACGAGTAAAATTGGCCTGTCTGATTTCGGATATTGTAAGATATTGTTCCCAACTAAATTACTATCAAACGTTAGCTATCAAGAATTTAGTCCAAGAGTTTACTGTGTTACACGAGTGCATGCATACGCTAGCGCTAGAAAGTTATTGGATGAAAGTTGCACTTGACACAAGTCACGGCTGTGTTGTGAAAATAGCGTGGGAACGGGAATAAGAAAGCTGAGAAATTCCTATGTATTAGTCTGTCTGTCGGTATGTCTATGTAGTAGTAGTTTAGTTGACTGGCATTGTCCACTGTCTGTGTGTGTGTGTGACGTAACCTCCACACAGACGGCAATACGCACGTACGGTACGTATGCACGTGTATTTTCCCGTTGCTCAGCTGTTTGTTTATCATTCGCGTTAGAGTTTTAGTAGTGGCTTGGTTATGGGTACCGGAACGGTATGTCGCAAAAAGTATGTACGTATGTACAACTTCGACTGTGCTTTCCTGTGCGCTAGCACTGTCATTCATTAGTCTGCCAAGCTGCTTTAGCTTACTGTTTGGTTGGATCTATGACGTTTTGAATTATTATTATTGTGCGGAAACGTTTGGCATAAGTTTGTTGCGCTCTGTGGTATTTGTACACACGCCTGTAAATGCGTAAGAGAAAATTTTCCAAACGCGAACACATCTCCATCTATTCGGCCTTGAAACTAACTTGTGTTTGATCGAGAAAACATCTTCCTTCACGTGAAGGAATGTTATCGCACGAAAATTTTATCGAACTACTAAATACTCTTTCATATGTAGTCACAAAACAAAACAAACACATCCACCAAATCTTAAAACTATCGATGCAGAGAGATAAATAAGGCTCATTCATGATTTGAGGGAAATGTGCTTGTCGTCGCATGGCGTATTTATTTCTGTCCATGCCTGCGATGAGCCATGGACACGCCTCCAGTATGAATAAAGGCTGATTCACATTGGCTGGAAATGCGCTGGGCGTACGCTCGACATGTCCATGCTCCATGGCTCGACATGCGCAAAGTAAGACGCGGACAGCCATTGCTGCGCCAGGCGTACGCCGAGTTCGCATTTCTTTTACAATGTGAATTGAGCCTTCAAAATGATGAGGGATCATGGAAAAATGACATACTGTGATGTGTGTTTTGTTGCAGACATTTGGCCCGCTTCGAACAGTTCCAACTGTACGGCGATGAAGGAGAGCAGGAAGCGAATGTCCCCCACACGAGCAGCAGTCGGTCCGGACGCGGCCGCAACTACATGGTCAGTCTGCTCTCGTCCAACGAATGCCCATACGCCCGAACCCCTGCGCAGCTGCCAGGTAAGGCAGGCGCCGTTCTTTGTTCCTTGTCAAGAATGCATAAGTAAGCTAGAGATTTGGATAAATGAGATGAGTGATGCTGCTGTGCTGTGTCGATAGACATCTCTTGTTATGCATTCTTGATTGTATTGAAATAAGAGGAAACAAGGATGTATGTGACCACTTTATGCCACGCAACGTATTGCGATAAATGGGCCCCCGAAGGGGGGGGGGGGATGAAATTGGACCGAACGGGAATGGAACCCGCTACCGTCGGTCACAGCAGTTGACTTAGGCACACCACCAGGTGCCGGTCCGAGGACAGCTGGCTAAACTCGCCTTACATACTACCAAGAATTGATTTACGTGCACTACTGACCTCGGACGCTATTGCCATACCATATTTACGCAGTAGGGTACAGTGAGGTAAACCCGGACGCCTTAGCTTTTCTGAACTTGCCGCTTCAGCAAATGATGAACATGGTGGTAGCTCATTTGAAGAGGAGAGTTCAAGGGATCGAATGGTAGAATACTTTTCTCAATCGGTCGTATGGTTGCTAAGATGTACATAGGTGTCCGGGTTTACCCCCGTGTCCGGGTTTACCCCACAGTACCCCAGTATCCACCGTAGGGTCTATATTTACCCTGATATTTTGTATAACCCGTTATCGATTATACCCCAAGCAAATTCATCGACTTTGTTTGTATAACCCGACCGGGTAAATACCAAACTTTACAGTACAATTTCGGGTAGTCTGGGGGAAAGTGGGACAGGGGTAAAATTGGACACCCAACCTTCAACTTGCCATATCTCCATGATGAGCAGGACAAAGCCCAACAACCATGATACCATTGTAATCCTTGAATTCTCCTCTTTCTTTTGAGGTGGCCTATACCATATTTACGCAGTACGGTTCGTTGCAGTATCCATCTCTCGTGTGTTTCAGCCGCTGTTCGCGTACCCGCTCCCGGCGGCGCTGCGGCAGTGGGGGGTGGCAGCGTGGCTCTGGCCCGTCACTCGCCCTACGACCGGCTGGTGCGATCTCTGCAGTCGGGCCTGCCGAACGAGGTGGACTTCGCGGTGAACGTCTGCATGCTGCTGTCGCATCCCGGCCCCAAGTTCCTCCGGCTCGCCCTCGCTCCGTCCATCGTCGAGCTGCTCCTCGCTCACGCGGGTATCTTCGACTATGGTAAGAGTTAACCGAGTTAACACAAACCGCAACATGGCGGGCGATTGTTGGCAATACAAGAGCCGTTGTTCAGCTGTTGTCGGTTTGTATGTGGGTCAAGGACCTTGCATGTGGGTGTTGGCGCGTTCACCAGACGTCCGTAACGGACGTCCGTCCGCCCGTCAACCCATATGGGTTGACGAACGGACGGACGGACAAACACTTATGGGTTGACGAACGGACGGACGGACGAACACTTATATGGGTTGACGAACGGACGGACGTTCCGGACGTCTGGTGAAGGCGCCATGTTGTTGCTTTGTTGTCCGTTAGTCAACAAACCGACAACACCCATACATGAATGGACAACAATTTGTGGCCAACAATGACGCCAGGTCGCGGTGGGTGTTAAGTACGTAACGTTTGTTCTGTAAGAATTAGGGTACTGTGGGGTAAACCCGGGTTAAAAGGGGCGTAGATGGCCGGGTCTATCCCACAGTACCCAGATACACAGTACAGCATACTGTGGGGTAACCCCGGCCATCGGGTTTACTCAGTGGATTTACCCCATGGTACCCTATAGTCCGCTATCTACTATAGTCTGGCCAATAGCAGTTGGCACTTGGACTCAAGGCGAGTTGCGTAGTTTGCATGTACTTCTGCTAAATAGGAGTACACGAAGCACGGATAGAAATCTGCATTTGTGAATCTATTTTACGCAACGCGCCTTGAGTCCAAGTGCCAACTGGTATTGACCGGACTAAAGATAGAGGGTGTCGCAAATTCGTAAATTCCTTCTCGACTCAAAAAGTTTATGTTTCAATTGCTTTATGAGACACACTGGACTCTTGAATGTCGTTTAGAGACTTAAGAGGCGGTTGTGTCGCTTAATCGCGCAACACGTTTGCGCGAGCTTTTTGCAGGGCTCATCGTCACGGTGACAACCGAGTTGGGTCCAAAAGAAGCTTTCAACGGCGGGTTAAGAGAGGAACTCACTGCTCAAGCAAATTTACTATTTTTCGCAAAAGCTATTTTTTTGGGACGAAAGAACGGTGGCCAAAAATTTCATGCTTCCTCAGATTGCATAAATTCCTTCTCGACTCAAAAAATTTATGTTTCAATTGCTTCATGAGACGCGCTTGACTCTTGAATGACTTTGAAAGTCGGTCGTGTCTTTTCTCTAAATCGCGCAACGGGGTTGCGCGAGCTTTTTGAAGGGCTCATCGTCACGGTGAAAACCGAGTTGGGTCCATAGAAGAGAAGCTTTGAAAGACTCACTGCTTGAGCTTTCATCTTTCGTGACCTCAGAAACTTCGTGTTTCACTCGCTTTATTAGGCGAACTTGAATGGAGAATGGGGTACGTGTGACGCGAAACGTAGTGTATAAGGAGAATGAGGTTCTCATTCGAAAGCGATTTTTTGCTGGGCTCATCACACGGTGAAAACCGCGTTGGGTCCGTAAGAAGCTTTAAGGTCTCACACGATAGTTTCGGAGCCAACTTTGAGGCTTCGTCGTAGCCGTTGTACGCAAGATAAAAGTGATCCGTCATAATGTCAATAAAGAACAACCCTTCCTCTACACGTACACCAACCTGCAGCGCCAAAGCTCCTGTATTCGGCGCAGTACGACACGCCAAAGGACACCATAAAAACCATGCGATTTGGGTGTTCCAAAGGAACCGCTGGGCATTTTTCAACACCAGGCATACCGTTGTACGCGTCTTTACGAGAGGAATCGATCGGTACCTACGGCGCCTCTCTACGTTTCCTCTACGCAAAGTTATCCAAGAAAAACGTGTTTGAAAAAGTTATCGTTTCAATCAGGAATAGCGCTACAGATAGACCGTTTCAAGAGGCGCTATATGGCGCGTCAAAAAGATCGTGTAACAAGCTATCCATCGGTATCTTGATCTCCTCTCAACTCGCTTTCGTTGGCTCAGGAGAGAGCTGGACCGCATTTGTATAGTTGTCCATGCATATGTACATAGACGACCGCAAACGAGCGACCAGAGCGCGGCGCGCGGGCTGGAGCGGAAACAGCGATTTGAAACGAAGAAGACGGATGAAAACAACTGGAATTTGGATTGTACGAGTAAGAGTTGTATGCATACACGCAGTAGTCTATATGTGCTGGTAGTCTAGGAGTCCACGGCTCAGAGAACTACCGTGTGAGACCTTAAAAGGCGGGCTAAAGGGAACTAGTAGACTACTCACTGCCTGAATTGGCATGTTCCGTGACCCCAGAAACTTTATGTTTCACCAGCCGTACAAGGCACGCTTGAATGGAGAAGGTGGTAACGCGATAGCGTCAGTTCTGTTGGGAAGAAACGAGTACGGTTTCGTTTATTTCTTGAATTTTTCATTGGGCTCATCACCCGGTGTACACCGAGATGGGCCTATTGTATTGACCAGTTGAACTACGGACGATATGCGGTAACGCGATTGGGTTGGCCTATAGCGACCCCGCGGTATTAATAGTGAAATTTTGGATCGGTGCCTGCGGGGTCGTCGACCTTGTTCGATCATCTGGGAGCGGAAAAGGAGCAAGTGAATAGAAGAATTGACAACATATGACGTCGACGACCCCGCAGACACCGATCCACGCTTTCACTAAGTACCGCGGGGTCGCTATCATCGACCAACACAATCGCGTTATCGCATATCGTAAATAAGTTTGCGCAGAAGTAACCTAGCTTTTTGATGCTTGCAGGTCCTGGCTCTTATCGCTTTCTGCACCAAGGCTGGCACGCCAATTCTGACCGGAAATTTATCGATTTCTGGGATTCTTCCGTCCGCGATGACGAACTAGCGCGTCGCATCGTGCTGGGAGAAGAGGAGGAAAAAGCGACGAGACGACCCGGACGACACGTGGTGGACGGCGCGGATTTGCGTCTGTTTGCCGGTTTGGCGCCCGAATTTGACCCGAAGGAAGTGGTGACGTCACGAATCGTGCAGGTGGCGTCGATTTTGAGGAATCTGTCGTTCGAAAGGGATAACAAGAAGACGCTGGCCTCAAGTCGAGCTTTGCTCAGGTAATAAATAACACATACCGCGGCAATCCGTCATTCTTGTCAACAAGTCGCTCAGCTGTTGTTGGTTTATTGTCAAAACCCATGTATTCGTCGTCAACAAACGGACGACAGCCGAGCGACTTCTTGGCAACAATGACGACGTTAAAAGCGCAGTACTTGTTCATGGCTCATTCACAGTGGAAGGAGGTACGCTCGGCGTACGCCCGGCGCATCCATGGCGGCTGTCCATGCCTTTTACGTTTTTTGAACTACGTACACGCCGAGCGTACGCCCAGCGCATGTCTCCTATGTGAATGGGCCATCACGTCTTTGAACGATAGATGATGCTATACTATGCAATTTACGTACGTACAAGTTCATCACGCGTATAAAGAGCGGTATAATGAGGCTTTTGTGCGTGCATGTTGGTATGCACATTACGGACGGCAGATGTGAAAGGGTGGCATTTTTGTTACAGGTTCCTCTACGTTTGCGTGCATTGCAAGTGGACGCCTTTGCAGTCCATGGCGTTGGATACGCTCAGCAACATCGCCTCTGAGGTATGAATGTGAGCTTTCTTCACAGTGTGGCTAGTACGCTCTGTTATGGCTCATTCACATTGGAGGGAAATGCGCTTGGCGTACGCCCGGCGCGTCCATGGCTGTACAATTATATGCGTGTGTCTGTCGAGCCACGGACACGCCGAGCGTGTACACCCAGCGCATGTCTCCTTTGCGTTTAAGACATTAGTCCATGTTTACGCATTGTAGTACGCTGTGTGGGCGTCCACAAGAAAGACGGCAAGTAGCCAAGTACATCATTTACTTGGACGACTGAAAGCGTGCTACAACACGTAAACATGGACTACTGTTTTAGATGTCTGCGGAAAACCCAGACTGTTCGCAGTCTCGCCCCGTTCCTTGGTCCGATCCCTTTTATCCCTCACTTTCAGGTATCCTTGATGGAAGAAGATTTCACCTGCGAGAACCTAGCTCTCGTTTTCCGTATCCTCAGTCGCTGCCTATTAACTTCCGACGACAAATTCCACGTGATCCGAGCACTGGAAGCCTTGGCTGGCCTATGCGCGAAAGAGAGCAACGAGGCCGTGCTATGCGAACATCTGGACCGGACGCTGCTGGACAAGATTCTGAGTCTAGTGGCGCTCAAGGATATCATGCTGGCGGTGTATGTGCTGGAGTGTCTCTACCAGATCTCGGAATTGGGAGCCCCTACCTGCGACAAGATGGCGGAAGCGCCGCATGCTGTGGGTAAGTAAAAGAGAAGGGTGAATGAATAATGGGTGTGTTGGTATGGTGAATGGTGGAAAAGGTGGATGGGAGCGTGAATAGTTGTGGCGTATAAGCTGTGGGTGAGTAAAAGAGAAGGGTGAATAATGGTTTGTGCGTGATGGATGGTGAATTATATGGAAGGGAGCATGAACATTTTTCGCGTAGAAGCTGTCGGTATGTATAAGAGAAAGGTGAATGTTGCAATGTGTGGAAGGAAGCTTGAATATTACCCCCGGCCCAAACTTCCCCGTACTATCATAGCTCTGGACATGCACGTACGTAGGTACGGTCTGTGTATGTACACAGTACACCGGTGCAATAGTTGTTACCAACACTTTGTAACAATGTGCGAGTGGTGTGATAGTGAATGGGTTAATTGAATGATACCTGATAGCCGATGTACGTACATTATGCACACTGCGTGTGAGTGCGCGCGTAGAATGTACACACATATTCAATTCATACACACACGCCTGTTCAGCGCGCGTAGCGTAGTAAAATAGTAGTACTAGAGTAATCAGTGAGTTGCAGTACGTACGTACGTATACGTATTAGACCGGCGCGCGCAGGCAGAATGGAAAAAGTCGCTGCTGCCTGTGGTTGTACGTTTGGTTCATTCATTGACGGGCTCAATGCCCTGGGATAACCCCGAGTTGTGCTCTACGTACGTACACAATGGAGCGGGTATGTGCAGTACATAGATAAGTAGCGTAGGTATGTACGTACGCGCATTACAATAGGTCATCATGTTTTATTCAGCACAACACATACGTACGTGTGATCTGTAATATGTTGTGGCTAGGATCGCCCATGCACATAAGCGAGCAAGAAACGAGCTAGTTGCAGCTTGAGTAAATAGTAGATGGGAGGGCAGAAGAGCTTGCATGAGTTCATTCATGGCATGGGGCAATAAATTTGTGGATGTGTGTGTGTATGAGTGTATGTATGATTGCGTACCATGCTGTTTTTTTACTACGGTAAACCGCGAATGTGAGACTGTATGCGCATGAGAGTACCTTTTGTCAACGCTTATGTCTTATGTTCTGAATGAAGAAAAGTATTGCCAGAGATAATCATATCTGCGCAATGCTACGGCATTGTTTGCAGGTTGAACTGAAAAGTGATCCCAAATGTATAGGGTACTATGGGGTAAACCCGGCCTTTGGAAAATCCGGTCACACTAAGTTTCAGGGCTGCACATCTCAGCAACCAATCGACTGATAAAGACAAATATTACACCAATCGATTCCTTGAACTTCTTCTCTTTCGAATGAGCTCTTTGGTTCATTTGCTGAAACAACGAGTTCAAAGGAGCTTAGGTGACCGGCTTTACCCCATGGTCGGGTTTACCCCCATAGTACTGTACCCCATGCACTTTACCTTTTGAATTTCTTTCTTTGTTGCAGACGTCCTGGTGTCTATGGCCACTGTGGAAGCCGTCAGCTTCGGCCCGTCAGGCCTACAGGGCATGAAAGTCGTTGAGTACGGCCTGCCTCAATCCCAAACCGCCCAATTGATCCAGCAGCCTCCCATCCCAGCCCCACAACCCCAACCCCAACCCACCCTCTTTAAAACCCCATCCCAACCGCCCCCGCGCCCGTCCCCCTCACCCGCCCCTTTCGCAGTTCCCGTAAGTCCCGTGCCCCGTCCCACCACCCCCAATATGCAGCAGCAACAGCAGCAAAGACGGCCGCCGTCTCCCCCTAGACCGAGACCCCTCCCAATGGGGCGACTGGGGGCAGTTGGTCCGGTGGGGGCTGCTCAGGGGGCTCCGATGAGGCCTCAGGGGGGTGCTATGCCCCCTCAAGGGGGTTCGGGGGGTCCGGCGATCTCGGTGACATCGGATGAGCAGCAAGAGGCGGTGACGAAAACGTGGATGCGGGCGAACGTGGTGGCGGATCCGAGTGGGAGCGTGTCAAGGGGAGAGCTCTACGCGAAGTATGTGGAGGAGTTAAGGCGGTACCAGGGCGTGCTGGCGGTGTCGACGACGATATTCTCGACTTTGCTGCAGTAAGTGAGAGCTGAAGCCTCGCTCAAAATGGACGCACAACGCAGAGTTAACCCCCTCCGTAATCTCAGATGGCTGGCCGCAAGGGGTGTATGCGGCCATCTGAGATTATAACCCCCTCCGTAATCTCGGATGGCCGGCCGCAGGGTGGTCGCAAGGGGTGTGTATGCGACCATGCGGCCATCTGAGATTTTGGAGGGGGTTAACGCACAACGCAGCGTCAACGGCAACGCAGATGTTAGCGTTCGACGCAGAAAGCCGTGCAAATCTCTTATTTTACTCCGATAATAACGCCGACATGTTTGGTACGTACGTAACATATTTCGAAAAGTTTGCGTCCGATGTTAGCTACTAGCTTTCTGAGATCACTTATAATATCTGCGTTGCTAGCCTAGGTTGGACTTCATATGTAGATTACTCCGGGCTCTCATGTTTACCGTATAACGCAAAATCCTGCTCTTCTGATATGCTTTTCAGATCTGTGTTTCCTTCGGTGGCTTTGCGACGGACTGAGGATCAACAGGGCAGCGGTCGGGCATCGGTGGTTTTCGTGGATGGCGTACGTTACGCGCCGAAAGCTCAACGGATGCAGAGCAACGCGCCCTTGCCTCAACCGCCCCCACCACCTGCTAACACTGCACATCGTAAGCAACGGAGTATTATGCATAAGATGCCAATAGGGTGTCATGGGGTAAACCCGGCAGGTTATTATACTTGAGGTGCAATAGGGTATCATGGGATAAACCCGGCCGGTTATTATACTGGAGATGCAATAGGGTATCTTGGTGTAAACCCGGCCGCGTATTATACTTGAGGTGCAGCAATAGGGTATCATGCATGGGATAAACCCAGCCGGTTTTATTGGCGGGGTAAACCCGGCCAACCACGTAGAAAGAACGGCTGTGCAATGTGGCCGGGTTTACCCCACGGTACCGTACCCACGCCACCTGCTAACACTGCACATCGTAAGCTACGTAGTATTATGCATAAGATGCAAAAGGGTATGATGGGGAAACCCGGCCGGCTTTATTGACGGGGTAAATCCGGCCAGCCACGTAGAAAGAATGACCTTCTGTACTATGTGGCCGGGTTTACCCCGCGGTACCCTAGTTGCTACTGTTCGAGGTGGTGTGCTTTCTACTATATGTACGCACGTATTATCAAAGTACGTGAACGCGAGTGCGTAGGGTACTATGGGGTAAACCCGGCCATGGCAAAATCCGGCCACCTAAATTTCTAGGCTGCATATCTCAGCAACCAAAGGATTACATCACTCGATTCCTGGAACTTTTCCTCTTTCTACTGAGCTGTTTGGTTCTCATCATTTTGTTGCTGAAACGACAATTTCAATGTAGCTTAGGTGGCCGGGTTTACCCAACAGTACCCTACATGTTCGGTCTAATGTGACAATGCGGAGTTGTGCCTGTATTTCAGAATCTCTCCCCTTTCGTCCATCCTCTACCACCATTCCAACTGCCGCCGCAAATCTCAGCCTGTCCAGCAACCCCTCCTCTGCCACTCACGCTAGTGTCTCGTCCTCAGTCCTTTCAACCGCCTACCCTTCCGTGCAGAAAATTCTCTCATCCACTCCTGCACTCTCTACTAAACCTTCTACGAATCCGTCCTTACAATCTACAACAGCGCCACCTAGCGGAAAGGAGCAGTCTTCTTCTGACTCGTCCTCAGTTATTGCTTCTAAGCATCCTACGCTGAGCAGTAGACTGCAGAGTTGGGTGAAAGGAGGAGGAGGGAGTGTTGGCACGCCGGAAGACAGTTTAAGTGGACCGCCCAGTCCGGAAAGCCTAGTTTCGGATAGCCCCACGCCTAGCAGTCCTAAATCTACGGCGTCTTCAACTTTGGTGGACAGTAGTGCGGCAACTGCGGGGAAGAACAAGGGAGGAACAGGAATGCCGGCTGTTAAAACTGGTGGCGTACGACTGTTGACGTCATCTGACGGTGTGCGACTGTCAACGATGTCATTTGACGGTGTACGACCGTCAACGATGTCATCTGACGGTGTACAACTGTCAACGCCGTCATCTGACGGTGTACGACTCTCAAAGACGTCATCTGACGGTGTACGGCTGTCACCGCCGTCATCTGACGGCACTGCTGCTGCGCTGTCAAACTGTCACCTGACGGTCTGTGAGAAACCGGAGGAAGCGAAAAATGTGATGGCGGTTGCGGACGAAGAACACGAGGCGAGGATTGTCAAGATTGAAAACGTACTGCCTGCATCGAAAGGGAAGAATGTTGCAGAAGAAGAGGCAGATTGCCCGGTGGCGAGAAAGACGACGACAGCGGAACCTGTAAGGATGAATGGGGAAGTGAAAGACATTGAAGATGAGGAGGAGGCTATAAAAAAGCCGTTAAGCCCTCAGACCAACTGTCGCCGCGTGGTATTTGTATCGAAGAGTAGCAGGAAGCAAGAGGAGGTAGCCGAGATGCTAGAAACCGCTCTAGCTGAAGCCACTTCCCCCACTAAGCATAGACTGAATGGCCTGATGGATTTGTCGTCTGCGCAGAATGATTGTATGATGCAAAAAGATGCGCTGCTTGTGGTTGGTATGATGGGGCAACGTGAGAAGAAGCGGACGCCATTTCCCAGTCCGGAAAGCGTCTCGAAGAATCTCACTGCAGCCACGGCTTCGATTCAGGAACTTCTGAAAGATTCTGACGACGAAAAGGCGAAGGAGAAGGTGGCGGGAGGGACGCCACGGGCACAGGCAAAACTGCAGCACCCGACGCCGAACGTAGATATTTCACAGCACTGTCAACAACAACAGCCGTCTACTTCTACTGCCAGCACTGCCAATCTGCCTATGCAAGGAATGAGCAGAAGTAGTGATGTGCCGTCGACTAGTGATGCAACAACGACGAAGAAGGGACGCAAGAAGAAAGCGGAGAACGGGGCTGAGAAACCGCCGAGGAAGAAAAGGGAACCGAAAGCTTCCAAGCCTGAGAAACCGGCCACCAGAGGCAGTCGGAAGGGCGTTAAGAGGGCGGCGTCGCGTGAGAGTTTGACGGAGGAAAGCGCGGAGGCGAAGAGGACGCCACCGGTGGTAGTACAGCAGCAGGGAGCGGGGATGATGGGTCAACAGCAGAGAGCGGTGCCTTCCCCGCAGACGCTCAGGCTGATGTGCGAGTGGAACGGATGCGGAATGTAAGGTGGCTTGTAGTACGTACCGTATTTTTGGGTGTATATCCCCCCATTGTATATCCCCCCCCCCCCCAGTGTATAACCCCCCATTGGCAAAACATAAATTTTGCCCAGTGTATATCCCCCCCCCCCCCCCCCCCCCCTGGTGTATAACCTCCCATGTACTGGAAGGTACCTAGCCTACCTATTTAAGCTGGTCATAAGCTAGCTATAGCTACTCCTACACCAAGTAACTATGCCTATTAGCTTAGCTGAGCATGTCTTGTACTAGAATAACCCTGTTTTGACCACGATTATGCCCTAAAACAGATACTTTTGACCTCAAAAACATGCCTCTACACACCTCTCAAAAACATAAATTTTACCCAGTGTATATCCCCCCCATTGTATATCCCCCCCCCCCCCCCCCCCCCCCAGTGTATAACCCCCCATCAGACCTCTCGATTTTTGTATAGCCCCACACCCAAAAATACGGTACTGTACATGACGCTAAGATTGAGTTTTAGGGTTGCCGTACAAACAAACATTGGATCGCTGAAAGAATCACGGAACCACTTTGCATTCAAAGGTCCATTGTTGATGGCAACCCTGTAACTCAATCGCGTCTGTAGATAAGTGCAGTAGGAAGATAATAGACGCAGGACACCGTCAATAACGTGTTTGGTCATCAATAGGCAAGGCGGAAGGAGGGCAGGGCTGTACGCGCGTCAAGTATGGTACTGTACTATGCGCGGTTACTAAATTAGTGGAACACCAAGTTGCTTTACTCTGCTGGGATAGAGAAGCTTAGGTCCCACTTTTCCCTCACATCAGTCAGTTGTTTTCTCTGTGTTACTTTCTTCGGTACTTGTGCAGTATTTGTTGCGTACATACTGTTTATGTTCGTTCATGCGATGTGCGTTGCAGGACGTTCACTCGGGCCAGCGCCGTGTATTATCACGTGGCGACGAAGCATATCTCGGAGGTGACAATTCAGTGCAAGTGGCCGCATTGCGACAAAACCATCAGGACGCGTTGGTCCATGACCACTCATGTTCAGGTACGGTATTGATTGATATACCGTATTTTTGGGTGTATAGCCCCGGGGCTATACAAAAATCGAGAGGTCTGATGGGGGGTTATACACTGGGGGGATATACACGGGGGGGGGGGATATACATGGGACAAAATTTATGTTTTTGAGAGGTGTGTAGAGGCATGTTTTTGAGGTCAAAAGTACGTGTTTTAGGGCATAATCGCGGTCAAAACAGGGTTATTCTAGTACAAGACATGCTCAGCTAAGCCTACAGGCATAGCAGCATGGTGTAGGAGTAGCTATAGCTGGCATAGGACCAGCTACATAGGTAGGTCAGGTACCTTACAGTACATGGGGGGTTATACACCAGGGGGGATATACACTGGGCAAAATTTGTTTTGCCAATGGGGGGTTATACACGGGGGGGGGGATTTACTCAGGGGGGATATACACCCAAAAATACGGTATATTTCTGCTAACTGTACGGATCTATGATTGTGCGAGATAGTTCGTGTCACAATGGTGTATGGGTGGGCGGGCACAAAATGAATGTGGAATGTAAAACTCAAACTCAATCAAATTTTGCCTCCTTCGGCTATTCCGGCGCCAAAAAGACAATATTTTTATAATGGGAATACGTAACGGACGTCATAAGTCTTTCTAGAAGTCATAAGGTTTATTTTATTTGAAGATCCTTCTCCCTTCAAAAATATCCCCATCTTCTTTCCGTCGTTTGTACACTTTCCTTTCTTGCTGCATGGATGATGATACCAACAGTACACCCGGTTTTCCTGTATTTGCTTGTAGGACATTCACTGCAGCGAGCTGGCGTTACGAACGGCGGCTTTGCGGCGGTATCAGCTGTCGGTGGCTGGCCAGTCGAATATTCCCGAACCCAGAACTCCGCCCCCTCACCCCGGATACAGCCAGTACGCATCCTTGGAAGCTATCAGGCGGCACGCATTCGCAAATCTCCAAAGAGATCTCACGGTAAAAAGGAAATGGTCAAGAGTAGGCTAGGTATTAGAAACAGAGATAGGGTCGTGCAAGAATTACGCAGCAGGTTTGGAGGGGGGAGGGGATCGACGAATTCTTGCAGAGGTCATTGCAGAGCTAGATGTACATACGTACTAAGGTACAGTGTACTCTATGTTCGTATTTGTGTATACTATGCACTATGCAATGTAGTGTAGTGCATGTATAATGCGTTGCAGGAAGAAAATGAGGGTCCAGTAACGAAAAGCCTTCGGCTCACCAGTAGTTTGATCCTGAGGAACCTGGCCAGATACTCTTCAGAAGGAAGAAGGTGAGCTATAGTGTGCAGCATGTACAGTACATACCAGCTTGAGCTGTTTGAAGCACCACTCTGTATCTTCTACTAACAAATAGGGCTGATGTGTGTCTGTCTGTCTGTCTGTCTGTGATGCGATAAACTCGCTCAGCTTTGCAGCTACAGCGTTGACCAATGGCTCATTCGAAAGCTTATAAGCCCAAGGGCGCCAGGAAGGCCTTCGATTTTTGATCTGATCAGTCGATCACCAATAATCGATCGATAATCGATATTT
Source organism: Epsilonema sp. ZAB3_2 (assembly GCA_030247985.1). Lineage (NCBI taxonomy): Eukaryota > Metazoa > Nematoda > Chromadorea > Desmodorida > Epsilonematidae > Epsilonema > Epsilonema sp. ZAB3_2. The sequence continues at coordinate 31,922 of JASAMW010000586.1, forward strand.
TAGTACTAAAAGCGCGCAGATTCACTCACACTCACTCAATTTTGCACCTACAGCATCAATCCAGGGCTCTGTTGAGAGCTTATGCCCTCGAGGGCGCCAGAAAGGCCTTCGATTTTTGATCTGATCAGCCGATAACCAATAATCAATCGATACTCGATATTTTAGTACTTAGAGCTACAGGCTGCAGTTACTTTTCTCCGTCTTCCAAACATGCAGGCTAAAATAATCAAACTTTGCACCAGAAAAAGCAAACCGAAGCCCTTCGATTTTTGATCTGATCAGCTGATCACCAATAATCGATCGATAATCGATATTTTAGTACTAAAAGCACGCAGAAAGTAAAATAAGCAGGTTTTCCCGCCGGCAGTTGCAAATGGTCACGCCCAAAAGTGCTCACGAGACTAAAGGGCGAGATGTGCCAAAGGGTTGCCAGATCTGCAAAGGGGTTGCCAGATTGCTAGATGTGCAAAAAGGGCTGCCAGACCTGCAAAAGGGTTGCCACATGCGCAAGTTTCGCCTGCTGATGTGCAAAATTGTTGCCTGCAGATGTGCAAACAGGTTGCCAGATCTATGCGAAAAAAGGATTGCCAGATCTGCGACAGGGTCGCCAGATGTGCAACTTTTTGCCAGCTGCCCAAAATGGTTGCCAGATATGTAAATAAGTTTCCACATCTAAAGCAGGGTTGCCAGATCTGCAAAAAGGTTTCCAGATTTGCAAAAGGGTTGCCAGATCTGCAAAAGAGTTTTACTGCGAAGCTGTAACGGGCCACTGGTATACTTAAAACTCTCTCCGATAGCCGCGCGTTTTTTCTTTCAGGGTGCTCAAACGTCACGAAACCCACCTGGCACGTTTGGCACTGAGCCAGCTGGAAAGCTCCACCGCGCTGACCCAGTGCCTAGCCGAACTCAACTCGCCTCCCTGCTCTCCTACGGCTGCGGACGAGGCACCATCGGAACAGGCGGAATCAAGCATGGACGACAGCATGGAGCAACCAGGCAGTAGTAGCAAGAACGCGTAATGGAAGGCTTGAAAGATAGGAAGGAAGAGTATGCCAGGGATTGGTGCTCAACATGGACAGATTGCTGTTTGGGGCGTGTCTCAGCGAATCTCGTTTGAGCGATCCCCTTTTGAGCGCTAAAGTTGGGCGAAAACCTGATGCGCGAAGGTCTTCTAACCGCGACAACCCATTAGGGCGACAACCCATAAACGCTTATACCCATTTCCGCGTAAGAAATATCAGCGATGCCCCATATTAGCGAAAGCAGTTTTGGGCGCCCCCAGTTCCGCGAAACCTTAGTTGGGCGACACCATTGTTCAGCGAATCGTCATCTGTGCGGCTGATATTTGAGCGCCCTGTCAACAGAGCGAAATTGGGATAATTATCATAGGACACGCCAGTACTGAAAGAGTGTATGCAAATTTCATGACAGCACACAGTAGCAAACAGTGGCAGCCGCGCACGCAAAAGGCACACACAGACGCGAACGTATTATGTATTGTACGTATGCATGCAGTACTACCTCCACGTCGCTGCGGCATTGTTTGATCTTCACATTTCGCATATTGTCGTCGTCTTATTCGTTCTTCAACAATGTGGCTCATCTCCAGCTTTATCATCTTGATGGTCACGTTGTTCAAAACTTCCAGGCAGAAAGATGGCCTGTTTTAAAAACAATCGCTTAGATAATTTGACACAGCAGTACGATAATGGAGTGAAAACCGTGGATGAATTTTTGGATGCCGTGTCCTATACTCTCAGCGAACCGACTAGGCTTTCCTTGTAGTGTGTGTGTGGCATCGCTGCATTGTATGGTATGTACAGTATGAACGAAGTAAGTTACGCATGTATACTGTGTTGTCTGACTGAACTTCAGAAAATCACCCAATAATAAATCGCAGAATTGTGTATTCGCTGTAAAAAAGACACGCCAAAATACACGATCACTCAATCGAGTTTCGCTTACTTAGGGTTCGCCTAAAAATAAATCGCTAAAGCAAAATTTCGCTCAACTGCAGGTTCGCGATACAAAATTGCGCGCTAAATGTTTTCGCTGAAAGCTGTACGACGCGCAAATGAGCCGCCGCTCAAAATACAGTACCCTCAAATGGGTGTCGCTCAAATGGGTGTCGCTCAACATAAATTCGCTCAACCGGGTACAAACCCTGTTTGGCAAGGAATGGATGGCAGGAAGGTTGGGATTATACATAAAATAGTTTGGTTTCTAGTCTGAAGGCGAAGAGATCTAGGCTTGGTTTTCATTATGAGTTTTTGCTCCCGTTTTTGGCAGTTGTACACAGACAAGGTTCAAGAATTAGTGCTAGGGTACTGTGGGGTAAACCAGGCCATGAGAAAATCCGGCCACCTATGTTTCGTGGCTGCACATCTCAGCAACCAATGGGCCGATTGAGACGAGTAGGATATCAATCGATTCCTTGCACTCTCCTCTTTCAAATGAGATATTTGGTTCATCGTTGGCTGAAACGGTAAGTTCACAGCATTGGTGGCCGGGTTTACCCCACAGTACCCTATTATTTCGCGAATTATTCTTTCAGTTTTGGGGCGAATGAGGAGGGAGTATTTGTTGTAAAGTTGGACGTTTTTTGTTATTATCCGATCCGTACATATTCATGAGCATCTCTGACTGTTGCTTTTGTTGTGATACAACGTAAATAATAATATTATTATTGGGTGGCGCGTTCGATTTTATGAATGAATGAATGAATGTAACAGGTACGCTTTTTTCGCTGATCTTTCTGATCGTGCAGTTTGTTACACCGAGTTACACACTCCCTGAAATGAATAATGGGTGTGTACAATGAGGTCAATGCATGAGCGTATGAGTAAAATAACTTGCACGTACACAACTGAACGTGTTTGTTCGTATGATTGATTTCATTGTTCTAGCGAGGTCATTGTTTCTCTTTTCTCCGCAGGCATCTTTGTTGATTATGACGCGTTCAGTTCTGATATGATTATGAGGAATTCAAAATCAAAAGGATCCAAAAGTAAAAAAGTTATCACACAATGTGGTGAGAGTGAGAAATTGCAGCAAGGCAAGGTGTAAAAATCACAACTGTTGAACTTTTGAATCACAGTGAAGCAGCTGCTCCAGGAAATTTTTGAAGAACAAGAGCTTCTTTGAGCGCAAAAGTCACCGCTTCCACATTGGATGCAGAGCTGCAAGTGTACACGAATTTTGAGTAACTCTACTATCAGTACAACCAGGTCCAGGAACTGACAGTGATAATAGTGAACCCAGCAATACTTATCAATTCTTGGTATAACTTTAAAGGGGAACTTTGGGCGGAAAGTTCGAGGTAAGCCTGCACTGATCATTAGATAGAGCATAAAAAATGCTGCAAAACGCACCAAGTCCCATTCCTCTACGTTGCGTCGTTCTTGAGTTATAGGCTTCAACTGATCTGTGAACGGGAAACTCAGCTTGAGAGCACGTAGCTCGCTAACCATTGCACCGATCGGAATAATTTTGCTACCACCGTGTGCTCCGTTTGACGTTCTACCTTTTTGTTGTATAAAGTTTCGCTGTATCTTCACTGCCTGTGTAATGGGAAGCCCAAAAACAGGTGTCCTTGCGCAGTTTAGCACACATTTCGTCCATGGTGGACGAAATGTGTGCTAAACTGCGCAAGGACACCTGTTTTTGGGCTTCTCATGCCACAGACAGTGAAGATACAGCAAAACTTTATACAACAAAAAGGTAGAACGCCAAACGGAGCACACGGTGGTAGCAAAATTATTCCGATCGGTGCAATGGTTAGCGAGCTACGTGCTCTCAAGCTGAGTTTCTCGTTCACAGATCAGTTGAAGCCTATAACTCAAGAACGACGCAACGTAGAGGGATGGGACTTGGTGCGTTTTGCAGCATTTTTTATGCTCTATCTAATGATGTGTGTGGCCTTACCCCGAATTTTCCGCGCAAAGTTCCCCTTTAAGTGCAGTACAAGAAAGAGAACAGTACAACCAAAAATATATAACTCTGCTTAGGAATTACATATTTTTGGTACAACAATCCAAGTATGTAGCCTACCTAGAGCTCTCACGGGTAGGCATTTTGCATTGATCCGGGTCCGGGTCCGGGTCCGGGTTTTGAAACCATCTACCCGCGGGTTCCGGGTCCGGGTCGGGTAGTAGGAATATTTGCTGTTACGTACATGTTAGTGTACGTAACGTACACGTACAGCATACTATGTGGTACAGTACGAACTGTACGTACGTACGTTACGTACATACATATGCAATAGACTGTATATAACAATGTTCGTTTGAAAGAATACATAACCTCCAGGTGGGAAATTTGGAAAAATATAGCTCGCTATTTCGTGTGAATGTCGAAATTCGATCCTCCATTTTTGAGAAAATTTCAGAAAATGCTCAAACTACATCGAGCAGAAAGCCAAAATTGTGCAAAATTATACACCTTAGACCCGACCCGGATTTTCGCCTATTTTTCCGGGTCCGGGTCCGGGTCCGGGTAGCAAAAAAAGCCGGGTTTTCCCGGGTCCGGGTTCCGGGTCCGGGTACCCGTGAGAGCTCTAAGCCTACCTATTGTATCCCATCAATCCAATACGCCAAATTTTCCCAGCAGTCGCTCCCAAGCCACCAGCTATCTCGATTTGATACCTCAAAATCACAGAATATAGGCCTAAAATTCGAATTCCCAGCAATAAATGTCGAACGGCTGCTGATCAGTTACTGCGTCATGAGATGGTCCAAAACTGGCTTCCATTCCACATCGACTGGCACTTGAATAGTGGTGAGACTTGGCAGACGATATTTCTGCAATGCAAAAAATGCATTCTGCATTTCATGTAGGCCTACTCCTATTCTGCGGGAGTACATGCAAGTTGCGCAACACGGGCAAAGGCGCAGCAGACAACTCTCACTAGGACTGGATATGTATTCACGAGTTGCACTAAGCGCTAGCACTGGGTAAACGACGTCGACTGCGCCGCCGATCAAATGTTGCACTGAAAGTAACGGTTATTCAGAGGGGTCACCTCGCGACCCAGTGCAAGCGCTTAGTGCAACTCGTGAACAGAAACATGTCTCCACTCCACTGTACCTCATCCTTGACAAACAACTCCAATCCAAGCTCAACCACTTTCGCATGCAACGATCTGGCATTGTCTTGATGTCTCTTGATGCCCTCTTCTCTTCCCTCTTTCACAACACGAGCCAACGCCGCTCGTAGTGCATAGAATAAGCTGATTGGGCCTGTGTGATGGTACCTGTGCGTAATACAACGACGTAATTATGTGGAAACGTTGAGAGACACCATGGGCTACATAAACATAAAGTAATATACGTACTTGAGCAATGTACTCACGTTGTTATTGTTGCTCGTATCAAACTGGAAGTTTACATATGATGACCGGGTTGGAAAATACATACATACATACCTTGGAGGATCGTCAAAACACTGCCAGTAATTGCCCACTAGTTTGGCATCAAAGTAGAAGGAATGCGGCTTAGTTTTCCTGGATTCAATCTTCTTCCTATTCAACACAAAAGAAAAATCACCATTTTTGTGCAGCCATCCTACATGGAAATGGGTCCCAATAATAACAATAACGCAACTAGTGGATAGAATAGGATATTTACGAGTTGCGGTAACGCGCTTGGGGATGGTCTACAACGATCCCGCGGTATTTAGTCAGACGTGGGCCTGGGGGTGAGGGGGGGTATGTTGAACGCACCCCCACCCCCACCCCTACCTCTCCATACCCCCACCCGTACCCCCAGGGAAAATGAAAAGCAACATACCCCCGCGTACCCCCAGAAAAAAACAGCAAAACATATCCCCACGCGTAACCCCAAACTTGGATTCAGCAGTTTGTCTGCCAGGACACGTACCCCCACCCTTTTTTCCTCTGACTTACATCCATGCTCAGACTTTTTACACACTCCACACAGTGCATGCATTCTCAAAAATTGTTGTTTGTAGTTGCAAATGCAGTGAATATTAGTTTTATGTAATGATTGATCCGTATCATTCTAGACAAGTTGCGATTTCTTCTCTATTTCTCAGTTGTGATTTATTCTATTTATTACACCCTGAGTGTAAACACTGTGAGGGGTGCCGTCTTAGTAACACTGTGAGTGAGGGGTGCCGTGTGATTACTGCTTAGACACCCTACTCACTCTTATCAACCCACCGATGTATTTTGTTAATTAAAAAATATTTTACAACATGCACAACAGTAGTAAGACTGCTGCACTGCATGCAAAAAATATTGCTCATTTATTTTTTCTGGGGGTACGCATAGACTGTGTGGGGTTACGTAGCACATCATTTACAGTTGGGGGTACGTAAATATGCTGGGGGTACGTGAGGTTTTTTTCTTGGGGGTACGTAAAAATGGGGGTACGTGACCAAAAAAATTTTTCTTGGTGGGGGTACGCAACACCCCCCCCCCCCCCACTTTTGACCTCCTGCATACCCCCACTGACAGACCCCCACCCTCAAAATCGTGCCCACGTCTGTTTAGTGAAGTTTGGATCGGTGTCTGTGGGGTCGTCGACCTCATTTGTTGTCAATTCTTTCTTTCACTCGCTCCTTTTCCGCTCCCAGTTGATTGAACAAGGTCGACGACCCCGCAGGCACTGATCCAAACTTCCACAAAATACCGCGGGGGTCGCTATCGACCAACCCAATCGCGTTGCCGCATATCGTCTATACATACCATGCTCGCTCGCTGAATGAGATGGGAGCCAAGCCAGGCGGACAGCTGAGCGTTTTCTGCGTGCCCGTGTACACGCAGTCCACACCCCACGCGTCCATGAAAAAGGGCGCAGCGCCCAAAGAGGCCACAGTGTCCACCACTAGCAGACAGTCGTGCTGGTGGCAGAGAGAGCCCAGGCCCTCCAGAGGTTGTAGGACGCCGGTGGAAGATTCGCCGTGGCAGATGAACAGCACCGCAGGTTTATGCTGGAGGATGGCCTGTAGGAAATAAATAATATGCAAATGAGTAGAATATGATCTTACACATGTCAGTAGGGTGACGTGTCGCGTTCCGTATGGCGATTGCCGGGCCGCGAAAAGGGGGAGAGAAATAGGACCGAAGTGCGGAATCGAGCCCGCATGAGGGTCACAGCTGTGGACTTAGACACGCGACCACGGTCCAAGGACAGATGGCCTATAGTTTATACGTACTGTACACTACTGGCCTCGGACGCTATTGCCATACGTACGCACCGCACGCAGTACGTAACAGCAGTGCGCACAGCAAATTCATGCATCAATTATTGTTTACGTCTTATGTACTATTTATTTTTTTGCTAAGTACACTACGTTGTAGAGTGCTTATTTGGAAATGTACCTTGGACACCTTTTTTATGGTCCAGCAGCCGTTTTCCAAACATATTGCGCCTTCCGCATTACGTTGCTGACCAGTTCAAAATTTAACCCCTCCTGTATGCTGAGATATGGCTGTTGGTAGGCCCAATTTGCCCCTCACGTGCCCGCCACTTTTTTCAAAAGTTCTTAACATCATTCTACTCCATTTTTTTCGCTGATTTCGGTTTGGGGAATGCCCCTTCGATATTTTGATAAATAGGCCACAAAAATTGACGAAAATGATCAAATTAGCCAAAATTACCCCTTTTTGGGCTATATCTTGGTGTATTCCAGCACCAGCACCAGCTCCAGTACTTGGTGTATGCCTACCAGCAGCTATATCTCAGCATACAGGAGGGGTTAAATTTTAAACTGGTCAGCAACGTAATGCGGAAGTTTCAGTATGTTTGGAAAACGGCTGCTGGACCATAAAAAAGGTGTCCAAGGTACATTTCCAAAGAAGCACTCTACAACGTAGTGTACCTAGCAAAAAATAAATAGTAGCTGTACGCTCAGAACAAACAACCCCATCTTGACGGGCGGCCTGGCGATAACATTCCAAAGCTGGTCTGTCCTGGGTCACGATCAGTCGAAACATCAAAGTTACGAGTTCACCCCCACTCGAGTAAACTCGTGACTTTGATGTTTCGGCTGGTCGTGACCTGAGGTCAGCTCGCGACCACCTAGGAATCCTTACGCAAGTAAAGACTAAAGTAGAAAAAAACAGTAAGCAGTCTACCTTTTCGATCTCTCCCAGATCCTTGAAACAATCGCCCGGTTCCTTCACCAGCGTATGCACGTTGCCTCCCTGTCTCTGCGCCATATCCGTCGCTCGTTGGCCCCACAGTCCATGCTGACAGACCAGGACCGAATCGTCGGGTTCCACCAAATTCGTTAACGCACTTTCCATCCCCGCGTGTCCAGTGCCACTGGCTGCATAAGTGAGAGGATTGCGCGTTTGAAACACGTACTGCAAGCCTTGTTTGATGTCTTGCATCACCTATAAAGAAAGAGGGTCAGTTGTGGAGATGGATTCGGTTGAGGCGGTGGCTCAGTTGGTAGAGCTGCTGTTTGTAAATAGGTGGAAGGAAGGACAGGGAGGTTCGATTCCCTTCCATTCCATGTTGTCCGTACTGCATGCATACGTGTGCGGTAATGTGTGTAAATGTATGTATACCTACCTGCACGTACAAAGGAAGGGGTTCGATTCCCATTATTCTGGCAAGTGACGGAAACAAAACTGAGTTTTCTGCCTGACAAACGGTACCTGAAGAAACGAATACTAGTATTATGGAACAATTATCAACTAGGGTACTGTGGGGTAAACCCGGTCATGGGGTAAACCCGGCCACCTAAGCGCCTTTCAACTTGCCGTTTCAGCAAATGATGAACCAAATAGCTCATTTGAAAGAGTCGAGAGTTCAAAAAATCGATCGATATAACATTTTCCCTCAATCGGTCGGTCGATTGGTTGCTGGATATGCAGCCCTGAAGCTAAGGTGGCCGGATTTTCCCATGGCCGGAATTGCCCCACAGCACCCTACTCACCTGCAACACTTCCGGATGCAAGTGTCCCAGCATTGGAGCCACCATAGCTTCATTGACTTCAGGTGGAACATTGGATGGTCCAGGGCCCAATAGAGTTTTCTTAGGAATTTTGGCCGGCTGCAAAAGTACGGCGGGTGCTTGCACAACTTCGGCCATATTGCACCTGTATCAGATTACGTAGTATTTACACTTTTGTAACGAACGGTGAATGAAGAAAACAAGAAACAAAACAATATCGGCACAGCAAAACTGTGTAACGCACGCCAAAAGTATTCAGGCCAAAATAAGAAAAGAAACTTTTATTTTCTTTCTACCAACAAGGATATAGAGATGTAACAGGGCGACATTTTTCAAAGTACCGGAGCCGGAGCGGGATCTGAAAAATTGCCCCGGCCGGAGCCGGAGCCGGATCCATGCCCAGAAAATACTGGAGCAAACTAACTATGTAGGAAAAATGCGCAACAATATTGATCATTTGATTGCTGCCATAATGCGATACAAAGGGAAAATATGGGACAAATTGACTCAAATGCGATTGCCTGAGTGCTGCAAAACAGTCTCATTCAAAAGTTCCGCAATAATTTTTGATCAATTTTGATGGGGAAAACCTCATTTTTTCAAGGGGGCAGTCAGCAAAAAAGTGAAAAAAGATAGACTGTGGATCCGGTACCGGATCCACCTTCATTATGCCGGAGCCGGATCCAAAAATATGCCGGGATTTACCGGAGCCGGAGCCCTGTTACATCTCTAAAGAATACTATCTCGATAAACAATTTTTGGTTGGACGTTCCACAAAGATTACAGTAAACAACGGCACAATAGACTTGCGACAGTCTGTCCCATCATACGCAAGACTTCTTTGAACAGAACACTGACATCTCCACTCCACAACAAACACTCTCTACGTCTACACAAATCTCATAAAACATTAAAACCCACACCGTCCGACCATAAAATTAAAATACTGCTCAAAAGCAACGTTCACGTAGATATCAAGAACTGATAATCTGCATGAGAAAGCCGTTATAGGTTCTCATTTCGTGATCACACACACATTCATATTGCACTGCTCCTTGCGATTTGTTTGTACAGTGTGAGTCACAGTCAAGATACTTGTCTGTCCAAACAAACATTGTCTCCTACACCGCTATCAATAGTCAACTCAACACCTCATGTCACACAGTCAGTCCTTACACGATATTTTCTTCATAGGTACTGTACATGTACATAGGCCTTTGTATTACTCACACTAGACCAGGGCAAAAAAAAAAGCAAGCAATAGGCATCAGCAAGAAAACAGACAACGAGCGATGCGACAAACCTTTCGCCGTTAGCAGCAAACATAGCAACAAAACATATACTACAAACGTCTACAAAGAGGAAATCGCTTCTACAAACAACACCGTGGAATACTATACAAATTCTCTCCACAGTCTACACAAACTTTAGGTATGTAAGGTACCGTACTCTCACTTTGTACAATAACCAAAATCGCACGGATACGTACTTCGTACTTTATAGCGTACTACGGGGTAAACCCGGCCATGGGAAAACCCGGCCACCTCTGTTTCAAGGCTGCATATCTCAGCATGTCCATGGTTGCTGAGATATGCAGCAAGCAACGTCAATAGATTCCTTGAACTCTCCTCCTTCAAATGAGCTACTTTTTTGGCTCCTCATTTGTGCTGAAACAGCAAGTTCAAAGGAGCATAGGGTGGCCAGGTTTACACCCATGGCCGGGTTTACCCCATAGTACCCTACTTTGTACGTGGGCATCCCCTAATTCCTTCCCCCAATCATTAAAAGTTGCTACCCCTGCCCAATCCTCTGAGTCCAACTGTGGGCTGTCGAGTGGCGCCTCCTCCTCCCTGTGTGGATCCCACATCGCTCCACGTATCCGATTCCGAGTCCAGAGAGTCGCAATTTCTTCTCGCAGAAGATGCAGCTGCGTCGCCGAAGCTGTCTGAAATACATGCGGGAAAGACGAATATCCAATGATAGAGCGGGTTAACCCCTCCTCAATTTCAGGGGTATATGGTCGTAGTGGGAAGGGGAGGTATTCCTCCCCAGTTCAGGGTTCTCCTCCCCAAAATTAGGCGGTCAGGGGAGGAAAATTTTCAACCCACTTTTGCGAAAAATATTTCTTTTAGGAGTGCAATGGTGTGAAACTGCGTGAAAACGCGTTTTTTGGCCTTACCTGTGGTTACGGTAACTATGCGCGGTCACTGTGAGGTCACTCACGCTACTCTCCTTTCCATTCTTCTCCCTCCTCCCACTGACCTCACTCACCCTTCTTGCTTTTGCCCACCCCACGAGCGAGGTGATGAGAGCTCTGATCGCCTTCGCCCGTCCCTTACTTCATTGCTCAGACATAATTACGCAAGGCAAAGCACAGGTACATACTGTACGTACGTTTGTTGCTTGCTTGTTGTCTGTCTGTGACTGTCAGAAAAGCGAAATGCAACGGTGTTTTAGTGGTATAAATATTTACGACTGAATAGTCTCACGAGTTTGGAAAATGCATTATTTTGGGCGTAAAAGTGAAAAATTTTTCCTGGGGGGCGCTGCCCCCCAGACCCCCCCGCTGGGGGCTCCCGCCCCCAGACCCCCGTTCTTGGGGGGCTCCGCCCCCCAAACCCCCCCGAGGGCTCGCTACGCTCGCCCATATACCTTCCCTCTCCTAAATTTTCCTCCCCAAAAATTTTGGGTCACCATATACCCCTGAATTTCGCAGGTCGCGGCGGGCGAAGCACGCACCACCACTGGCGTTTTGGACACTTTGTCAATTTTGTCTTCGGGTGTCGCATTTTGGTCGCGGCGACCTGCGAAATAGAGGAGGGGTTAAAATACTGCACGCACGCGCTATTCTGCGGGAAGGTTGAGAAAGCGCGTCCTCTTATCGAGTAAGGCTAATACACAATAGATTACTAGACCCAAGCGTACTTTTTCCTTCTAATTCCAACTGCATCAACAGCTGTACGTTGCTCATAGCTTTCCACTCATCAGAAACACCAGCGGGCCTTGGATTAAAGCCGCTCACTGCTGCGAAATAAAAACGTACACAACTCAATCATTTCATCGAACGATGAACCATCAAAGTCGAGCCAAGTGTTCGCAATGTGATTCAAGTCGTCCTGTGTAGTTTGAAAGTACTTCTGCTCAATAGGAGTACACGAAGCACGGACAGAAATCCGCAATTGTGAATCTATTTTACGCAACGCACCTTGAATGCCATAGCGAACTCTTACTGGCCAGACTACTTATAGCAAACAAGATGACTGCTTTAGCTAGTGAAATAGAAAAGCAGTCAAAAGCTAAATAAAATTACTTGAAACGCTGCTTGCGGAACTGGGCGGTCGACTTCCACGTCCCCTTCCCTTCGGAGGAGCCATCAACACTCTCTCCGCTAAAAAAGATAAAGCACTATCCGCTAGTTGCGTTGTTATTAGGGGCGGGGCGGGTCACAATGTTATGTTGCCCTTTTTCGGCATAGCCAGCCGAAACAGCAATGCTGTACATACACAGTATCTACACACCTATTTGCATGTACTACATAGTTCTGCAGTAGAATTGTTTATTACGCATCAGATGGCATGAACCAATCATCAAAATTCTTACGCAAACGTTGCGGAATTCGTTTTCCGCTGGCCGCGGAGTCAGGGCGAGACATCATCGGCTGCTGCTGTTGCACAGAGCGTTGCTGAATGACTGGAGCAGTAGAAGCAATGCCTTCCAATCCATTATTCGTCTCTTCTACAGTACAAAGACCAAATATCAGTCATTGGAGCGCTACACGCGAGCTCCGAGAAAGCTCCGCGCGAATTCGGACCGAGTTCGAACTGACTTCGTTTTGAACCGAAACGAACGTCAATTGCTAGCACGACCCCGAATAACAAACTCGACTGTTCACACGCACGTTTGGATAAACGGAGCAAGTTTGGTGCGCACCAGGAGATTTTAAATGTTGAAGCATAGTCAGCGCTCGGAATTCGGAGTGTGTGGCGCCCCATTCACACAGCATGCATATATACAGTCGGTAACTCGTAAGATAAGGGTATCATGGGGTAAACCCGGCCGGTTTTATTCGTGCGGCAGAAAGAACGGCTTTCAATAATAGTAGGTGACCAGGTTCCCCATGGCCGGGTTTACCCCACAGTACAATACATACAATCCTTCCCATACCGTACCGATTGCGGCGATGCTTTGAAATCCCGAAACCGGTAACTGGGGATGTGAAGGTTCCGCTACCATCGACGGCAAAGACGGCCTATCATTGCTTCTTTGCATGGGCGCAGCTCGCTCCGTAAAAAAGCTAGACGTTTGCGTTGCTCCTGTTGTGGCAGCAGCAGTAGGTGGCTTAGGCACCGACCAGCCTTGAAATCCTGACGACGTAGGCCTACCTGCAGTATTAAAAAAGGAATATTCCATAATCATAAACTACTACTTGTTTCATCCTGTTCTTCAGTGTGTTGAAGAGCGCTTCTCTGGAAATGCACCTTAGGTACCTTTTTATGGTCCAGCAGCCATTTTCCAAACATATTGAGCCTTCCGCATTACATTGCTGACCAGTTTGCAATTTAACCCCTCCTGTATGCTGAGATACGGCTGCTGGTAGGCCCAATTTCCCCCCCCCCCCCCCCACTTGCCCGCCACTTTTTTCAAAAGTTCTTAGCATCATTCTACTCCATTTTCTTCGCAGATTTCGGTTTGGGGCATGCCCCTTCGATATTTTGATGAAAACACCATAAAAATTGACGAAAATGATCAAATTAGCCAAAATTACCGCGTTTTGGACTATATCACGCCATATTCATCAAAATATCGAAGGGGCATGCCCCAAACCGAAATCTGCGAAGAAAATGGAGTAGAATGATGCTAAGAATTTTTGAAAAAAGTGGCGGGCAAGTGGGGGGAAAATTGGGCCTACCAGCAGCCATATCTCAGCATACAGGAGGGGTTAAATTGCAAACTGGTCAGCAATGTCAAGCGGAAGGCTCAATATGTTTGGAAAATGGCTGCTGGACCATAAGAAGGTACCTAAGGTGCATTTCCAGAGAAGTGCTCTTCAACATACTGAAGAACAGGATGAAACAAGTAGTAGGTACACGTCATGTACACAGATGACACAACAGGATTTTGATGAAGCGTCGCTTCTTGGTAGCAGGACATTTTTGTCAGGACTTGCTTTATCAAACCCCTCCTCCCCCTTATATTTATCGTGCTAGCCCATGTTATATCCGCTTGAATCAACAACCGAGAAACGTGATGTTTCAAAACCTGTCCCTGTAATAAAAGACAGCGAGCACTTCGAAAACTCTGGTCCGATCTGCCCGACAATCAATCACGACGATCCAATCATCTCACTCTTCAAACCAAACGACCAGACTGGCCGTAGCGTATACGCGCACTCCATCGAGATGCGGTGCCCACGTCTGAAGAGTCGCATCAAACAACTTGGATCAGGAAAAAATTGATTGTGGCACCGTTTCGATCGGACGTTTACACTTTTTATGAGTTGGCCAACTTTCGCAATTCTACATATTCTCCTTCAAGTGAGCCGCAAAGCTTGGTGTCTGCATGCGCAGTACTAAAAAAGCGCAAAGCGCAACTCGTGAATAGTAGTCCGGGGCAATTACGAGCTATAGTCTGGCCAGAGAGAGTTGGCTATGGGACTCAAGTCGTACTGCGTAGTTTGCATGTACTTCTGCTACAGGAGTACACGTAGCACGGACAAAAATCCGCAATTGTGAATCAATTTTACGCAACGCGCCTGAATGTCATAGCCATCTCTTACTACTAGCCAGACCACAGCTAGCTACGGCGTGCTGCAGCCTGCAGCAAAGTGTCTAAAATTTGTCCAACTTTGCCACAGTATCGTACATAAACCATACAATCATGTACTGTATGTAGTACAGGTTACATACTGTGCATGTACGTACGTCACGTACATAATAGATGCATAGATAGATATGGAACCAACACGCAGAATCACACAACCGAGAAACGTGATGTTTCAAAACCTGTCCCTGTAATAAAAGCGAGCGAGCACTGTGAAAGCTTTGTCCGATCTGCCCGACAATCAGTTGTAAGATCCAATCTGTGACAATTAAAAGACGACCAATCCGGTCATAGCGTAAATACGCACCCAGTCAATTACAATTCAAGTGACAAAAAATATGGATCAACAAAAACTGATTGTGGCACAGTTTCGATTGGACTTTTACACTTTTTATGAGTTGAGTTGGCCAACTTTCGCAATTCTATTCTCCTTCAAGTGCGCCGCAAACCTGGGTCTCTGCATATGCAACAATAGCGCAAAGCGCAACTCGTGAATAGTAGTCCGGGGCAATTCGGACCACCCCAACTTTATATGTCCAGTTAGGATGCTGGACTGTTGTGAATATATTACGAAAATGATGAAGAGGGGTGTCCTAATTACTCCGCACTATCCAATTCCCATGCAAGCTGTTTTTACACTTACCACCAGGACGAGAAGAGGAAGATGATGATGTTCCCGCAGCTGCAAAATTCTGACCTCGTCCCAACCCCGGAGGAAGACCGGATGATCTGGCGACAGGATCGGGCACGGGCACGGGTGGGTTACGGGCAGTGCTTGAGTTCATTGATGCATAGGCTGCAACCTTCCCATCCATTTCATGCTGGTGAACAGGTTCAGTCCTTTCAAAGAAGAAAGATATACGGTAAAATGGCAAAAATTTCCAGTCAGCAGGGCGCTACACACGTGCGGGGAATTTCCCGTGAGTATGCGATGAAGCATAATAGGGAGGCCAGTAATTCACCGGGAGTTGAATTGAAACTCCCCACGTGTGAACACGTGAGAAAAATTCGCGCGTGGGAGCAAGTGAGAATGCAGAATATGCAAAACAAAATTTAAAGTTCAATCTCGTCTTGAATTCACCGAGAGTTTAGTCACCACGTGTGTAGCGCGCTACTAATGGTTGCACTACTCTCATTTTCCTCACTGTTCCTGCTTATAGTTATTGAAAAAATAGGAAGACAGCGCTTTGCATACGGCATGGGAGGTGGAATATGATCTTCAACGTCCACGTCGGGTTGAAAAGTGTTGTTGTCCTCGAAGAATGTGAATATGGAATATCTGAAAAGTGCATTCTAATGCCTTGGCATACAGTGACAAAGACAGGGTACCATGGAGGTATACTCGGCCGTTTTATTGGTGGGGTAAACCCGGCCACATGTGTAGAAAGAATGGGGTTCACTACTAACGGTCGGGTAGTCCGAATTACCATCCGTACATATGTATGTACGACCTACATACATACATACATACATACATACATACATACATACATACATACATACATACATACATACATACATACATACATACATACATACATACATACATACATACATACATACATACATACATACATACATACGGTACTGTGGGGTAAACCCGGACACCTAAGCTTTTCTGAACTTGCCGCTTCAGCAAATGATGAACATGGTAGCTCATGAAAGAGGAGAGTTCAAGGTATCGCTTGGTAGAATGCTTGTCTCGATTGG
>JASAMW010000587.1:0-16350 GCA_030247985.1 Epsilonema sp. ZAB3_2
TGTACTACAGGTAATTTTCGGACGCACTTCATTTTTCGGACAGAAGGGGGGTCGACTGGTTCGGACCCATTAATTTTCGGACGCAAAGGTCTGGCAGTTGCTGTACGACGGCAACCGTACTGCTATTAGAAGCTGTACGTACATACGTATGTACTACGTACGTACGTATGCACGTCTGTATGTATGGTCCGCAAGGAAGCAGATGTGTAGGTAGGTACTGCTAATATAATTGTCGAGCTTTTGTTTATGCTGAATCGTGTACCACAAGCAGTAGTAGATATCAACAAAGATACTGTGTTGATTTGGAAAAAAGCTATTTAGCATACAATAAGTTCGGACCCATTAATTTTCGGACGCTATTTGTCTGGTCCGAAGTCCGAAAATTAAGTGAGTCCGAAAATTACCTGTTGTACAGTATGTGTCATATGTCAAAATGTTGTAGCTCCTTGCGTTGTTGAGGTACGTAATTTTTTCGGCATCCATCTCCCATAGCTGTGAACCACAGTAAAGCGTCGAGGCATACAGGTGACTGTCGTGCGTTCTGCGCGGTTTCGAAAACGGCTCTGTCATGGACGCTCTAAATGTCCGTGGCACAAAGAAACGAGGAGAAAATAAAGAAAAAATTTGCAAAATAACACCATGAGCTATTGAGCAGGATTTATAAAACTATCGTCACCTACGTTCGAGCGCATTTGTTGCATCGCTTGGAAATACCGCGCAGAACGCACGACAGTCACCCGTACGCCTCGACGCTTTACTGTGGTTCACAGCTATGGGAGATGGATACCGAAAAAATTACGTACCTCAAGAACGCAAGGAGCTACAACATTTTGACATATGACGCATATGGGCAGAAAAAAATTCTCTATTTAATGGTGGGGAGCATTTGTGAAAATACCTGTTCGTTCGTAACGTTACCCCCCGCCTTTAATACATGAATAGGTACAGAAGAATTTTTTGATAAGTGCACGCACAGTTTATCTTTTTGGAAGAAGAGGGAGCCATTTCTGTGTCATTGGGCATGCCGGCGCAATTTTTAGGTTTCAGAGGTGTGCACATGGAATGTGTGGCTGCGACACATGTCCTACGCGCATCTTTGCTGCAACCTAAATCCCGCTGACATGCCCAATGCCACACAAAAATTTACGGTGTGTGTGGCAAAACACTTGCATGTTGCATCGAATCAATTCTTTTGGATGAACCGGTGGAGCCAAAAACGAACCTGGGCTATCCGAACCCAAAGCCGAAGTGTGCAGATGCAAAAAGAAGGCACATTTATTGTTTTTTGTCTGGAAATGTAGGCACCACATCATGTGTGGGTGTGCATAGTAGCATGAAAAAGAAAGGGGAAATTAAGTGCCTTGAATGCAAGTTAACATTTGCAGTGATTTTTCAGACAGGAGCCCAAAATTGTGTAATTTCTAATTTGACGAAATAATTTCTATGGCCCCTTGCTGTACACCCCCCCCCCCCCCCCCTCTGCCATTGGTCTGGCGCAATGTTCTAAACGCTTAGCGCAATTGCACCCTGGACACCTGGCAACACTGGCTGCGTTGCCTTCGCCTTTCTTGCGTTGCATATGCATTTTCTCTGTCTTGTTTGCAGCAACACAGAGTGCAAGAGAAGTTCGCGCAAGCAACCGAATTTAGAACCAAATTCGCTCGAACAACTCATTCGGAACTCGTGTGTAGTGGGCCAGTGTTTAGTTTTTAGTACCTACGTAAACAGTACACATACGCACACGTTTACAATAAATATGACGCATTGCATACATCTATTCACCGGTTGCGCCATGACTTTTGGTGGTCGCTGTGGACCCCGCGGTATTTTGTGTAGTTTAGATCGGTGCCATCGGGGACGTCGACGTCGTTCAGTCATCTGGGTGAGGAAAAGGAGCGAGCTAAAAAGAAGAAAAGGCACCAAACGACGTCGATGTCCCCGTCGGGATTGGCACCGATCTAAAGTTACACTAATTACCGCGGGGCCACCTCGCGACCACCCAAAAGGGTTAGCGCAATTGCTCAATAGAAGTTTATTTCTCTTCTTCTTTCACTTTCTCAATTCTTGCTGCCCTGTTTGAACCGGTAGAACTGGGAATAGGCGAGAGCCTGAATCGAGATCGAGTCCTGCAATCCCACCGATCTCAACGGCTGTTTGCAAACTAGAGCCGGCGTGAACGTGAACAGCACTCCGTCTCGCATCCAGGACACCAGCGGCTGGTGCGGATTGAAGCGGTACGTCCTGCCTTCGGCTTTATCCAGGATAAGAGACCGTTCGCAAATCACGTGTGGTCAGGCCGGGAGAGAGGGATTGGCGGACGGGGACTCTGCGGTTTCCTTACTCTTGCATGTGTAGGCCTATGTCGGACGTGTAGAGCAACGAATTTCCTTTCTATCTCACATATGCGCAGTGCATTGCATTGCTGTGTTGGCTTCTTTAGTTTAGTCTGGCCAGAGAGAGTTCGCTATACAGACGTGGGCACGGTTTTGAGGGTGGGGGTCTGTCAGTGGGGGTATGCAGGAGGTCAAAAGTGGGGGGTGTTGCGTACCCCCACCCAAAAAAATTTTTTTGGCCACGTACCCCCAGATTTTTTACGTACCCCCAAGAAAAAAACCTCACGTACCCCCAGCATATTTACGTACCCCCAACTGTAAATGGTGTACTACATAACCCCACAAAGTCTATATCTCTCCCCAGAAAAAATGAGCACTATTTTTTTGCACACAGTGCAACAGTTTTTATTGTGCACCTTGTAATATTTATACAAAATGCAGTGGTGGGTTGATAAGAGTGGTGTGTAAGTATGTGTTCGAATCGAATTTCCACTGTTGAATACTTTAGCAACTTGTCTAGAATGATAGGGATAAACCATTATATAAAACTATTCACTACATTGTGCAACTACAAACAACAATTCTTGATAATGCATGCACTTTGTGGAGTATGCAAAAAGTCTGAGCATGGATGTAAGCCAGAGGAAAAAAGGGTGGGGGTACGTGTCCTGGCAGACAAACTGCTGATTTCAAGTTTGGGGTTACGCGGTGGGGATACGTAGTGCTGTTTTTTTTCTGGGGGTACGCGGGGGTATGTTGCTTTTCATTTTTCCTGGGGGTACGGGTGGGGGTATGGAGAGGTAGGGGTGGGGGTGCGTTCAACATACCCCCCCTCACCCCCAGGCCCACGTCTGGCTATATGAAACTCAAGTCGTCCATGTACCTACTTCTACAAGAGTACACGAAGCACGGACTGATATCCGCATTTGTAAATCTATTTTATGCAGCACGACTTGAGCTCAAGTTCCAAAGCGAACTCTTCCTGGCCTGGCCAGACTATTATCGACGTTGGCGTGGGTTAGCGAATCAAAACAAAAGGCGAACGGTCAACTTTGAAGGATTGATCAAATTGCGGCGCCGCTTGCTTTGACACCGAACTTTGTGATCGATACTGTACTTCTCCCATCCCCTGGAACCCCGGTAACTATTGACGCAATTTGTAAACGGTCCCTTATAAAGCTGTCGCTAGTTCTCAGTTCCGCAGAGGAGCCGGTGAGGTCTTTGCCGGCGCAGGACTGAGTGGCGGACAATTTGGCGCCGGCGGCGAGCGCGGCGGCGGAATTGGACCAATCAGCGCCGCGCGTCACCATCAGATGGTAGGTGAGGCAGTGGAAGTGGATTCGCTGCAAATAAAATGAACGAACGAACATCGTCACGCATGTAACAATGCGTCCGTTCAACAATTGCTTTCGTCGCAGTAGATTGACAGGTTTTCCGACGTAGCGAGGAGGAGAAAAAACATGCCAGAAAATACTGCTGCCCGGCTCAACCAACCACCGCAGCGAGGAAAAATAGAAACAAAATGCGTGAAACATCAATCTTACGAGTTTACACGAAACCCTTCGTTTACCGTTCAAGACACCGCTGGGTCAACTCGTAAGTATCATGTTTCGTCCTTTCCACGTGTACAAGGGCGAGCATTGCAATTTTCGTTTACTGACATCTTCCTCGCTATGTCGGGACTTGTCATTCTACTGCGATGAAACCAATTTATAATATCCCGCACTGTCATGCATACAGTAGGGTAATGTGGGGTAAACCCGGACACAGGGGTAAATCCGGACACCTAGAATATCTCAGCAACCATACATACGACCAGTTATTGAGAGAAGTATTCCACTATTAATTCCTTGAACTCTCCTCTTTCAAATGAGCTACCATGTTCGTTCATCATTTGCTGAAGCGGCAAGGTCAGAACAGCTTAGGTGCCCGGAATTACCCCATAGTACCCTACCTACTGTAGGTACCTGTAGGCGGAACTTGACCCGTTTGCTGTCGGGGTTGCTGGTGTCCTTGCCGAAGTTCTGTATGAGCCAGTGCAGGATCTCGACGGCCTTGTAGGCGTGCATGGTGCCGGAGACCGGCGCGTCCGCGCCTTCCGCGTACGGCCCGCCGCCCACCTGCGTCAGCCAGGCCAGCTCCATCTCGTTCAGACTCAGCGAATCCACCATCGGAACGATCTGCTCAGTTAACGTAAGACATGATGGAATAGTCCCAAGCGCGGGTGTACTCTATTAACCGATACTGAATGTGACTGCCACATCCACCACTTTATGAGAACTTATGAGAACTGAAAAACGGAGCGCCAGTACATAAGGTTCTCATTTATGAGAACTTGTGCGATTCTGTTCTGCACAAAACATGTACTCCTAGAAGGGGGAGGTGGGGCTTTTGTCGGAAAGCCTCTCTAGGAGTACATGTTTTGTGCAGAACAGAATCGCACAAGTTCTCATAAATGAGAACCTTATGTACTGGCGCTCCGTTTTTCAGTTCTCATAAGTTCTCATAAAGTAGTGGATGTGGCAGTCATATTCAGTATCAGTTAAGACATGTAAGTACAAAAGAGAAGCAGTTTGAAAAATTGGGCAGCCAGTGCGTGAGTCGAACACGCAGCGCAGAATAGATCTGCTCAGTTATTCAACCAAAAAGCCCAGTGAAAACACAGAAGAGCATGAGACCTTTGTACTGAATGCCCTTGGGGCTACCTATGCAAAAATTGAGAGGTTCTATTTTATGGGGCTATACACTGGGCTATGCACCTGCAAATAGGCATAGAATATACGGTACTACAATTAATTCCACTACGCCACCCCCAATCGACTGCCCCCATTGAACACGTCATCAATAAACGTGACGTAATTATGTGGAAACAAGGGCTGTGACGTAATTATGTGGAAACAGGAGGCTATGCCGGTAAGTACGGTACATAATTTGATCACCCTATGCAAGACGTTACTGGTGAACTCCCTTGAGTCCGTCATACTGCCCAGCTGAAAATGAATCGGCAGCAGACTGTTCAGCTGTCCCAGGTTTCGTTTGAGCACCTTCAAAAGCAAAGAAAATAAATCATACTCATATCCCAAAGGGTAATGTGGGGTAAACCCGGCCACCTAGTAGTACAGGCAGTTCTTTCTATATGGGTGGCCGGCCGGGTTTATCCCCACCAATGAAACCGGCCGGGTTTACCCCATATCACCCTATTGTACTTGTATCTTACTATTTCGCTTTATTGCACCCTTCCACATATAGGGTACTGTGGGGTAAACCCGGAAACCTAAAGCTTCTTTGAACTTGCTGTTTCAGCAAAACGATGAACCAGATGGCCGGATTTTCCCATGGCCTGGTTTACCCCGTAGCACCCTATACGAACCTTGAGCTTTTCCTGCCACAGCTCCTTCTGCTGAAAGTTCAACAGGTGAACACCCGACAAGGCAACCAGATCCGGTTTGTACGAGGCGATTGTCTTGAAAAACATATCGATCACAACCGAGCTGGTGCTGAAAAAAAAAACAAAATATGCTTTTCTATTTGCTCCTTCGGTTTGGTAGGGTAGCGAGGGGTCAGTTGGGTAAGAAATATGAGCCACCACCAGTGTAAATTGGGCCATCATCTGGCACTGGCGCATGTTGCAGTAGGTAGGTGTACCCAAGAAGGCAAACATAAAAATCGCGTGATTGGATGGGGAGCCTACCCCTGCCGTCAATTACCCTTTACTCACCGTAGGGTAGCGTGGAGTAAAACCGCCCACGAGAAAAATCCGCCCACCCTATGACGGTTACTCTAGCCAAAAACCACAAGGTTGCAATTTTTGGCTAGACACGAAAAAAACAGCCGGCAGAAATATGCCGAGATATATCTTCGAGTGAGAGTTACCTAAGTATGTATTGAACAGGGGGTGGGCGGATTTGCCCCATGGGCAGTTTGCCCCACGCCACCATAAACTTTGCCCAAACTACCCCGGCTGTAACCCTAACTTTCCATACCTGAAAATGTCATGGGACACGATGAACCTATTGGAGGCGGGCGCCACATACTCGCCCCAGATCTGGCCAGTCTTAAACTCCATCACCAGATGCAGCTCGTCCCTGGAGATACGCGTGGAATTATGAATCACCACATTCGGATGCAGTAGAGCCTTGGATCTGGGACCCACCGGGCCAACCAGTAGCACCTGCATGGAAAGAAGTGATGGCTCATTCACACTGGATTACGGATCATTTACACATATTACGTCACTGGTTGATGGCTGCTTGCTTGCAGGGGGTGCCCTCTACATTGATGCGCCACCAAATTCGGAGCGCTGACTATGCTTCAACATGTAAAATCTCCGAGTTCGTACCGAACTCGCTCCGTTTTTCTAAACGTGCGTGTGAACATTTTTGTATTTCGGAGAAGTGTGAACAACCGACTTTCGTTTCGGTCCAAACCGAATTCGCTCCGAGCTCGCTCGAAGCTCGTATGTTGTAGCGGGCCAATGTCACTACATCACCACTATTGTACACTATACCACTACAGCATTTCTCCGTCGGTAATATGGGGGAAAAATGGACCACCAAGAAATTGAGCAACCTAACTTCAACTTATACGAAAGTACTGTATGTACTATGTACATTGTATGGCGTGGAGTGATGACGCTTGAGTTGGTAAGTTGAACTTTTACAAGGTGTCTCAAATTATTACGCTGGCCCACTTTCCTCCGTTCTACATTTCATTACAGTCCTTGCACAGCTTTGTACACACAAATAGGCCTACACAAAATAATGCACAAATTCGAACCTGAGTTTTCGCGTAGCTGGACGCCAGCTTTTGAGCCATCAGCGCTGCATTACCGCCGATCCTGAACTAAAAAATTTACATGTACTTTTACCTGCTATTTATCATCACAATACGTACCACAGTACCAGCGCATTCAGTGTGCAAATACGTACGTACTGCGTGTACATACCGTACGTACGTTCATACACACAAACACATGTAGGGACAGTATAATAGTGCGGGGTAATTCGGGCCACCCAACCTATTTCCAGTTGGGAAGGGAGAAAATTGGTGACCATCATGGTATCAAAAATCACCCCGCACTTTGCTACACCATACTAGGATACAGTGGGGTGTAAACCCGGCCATGGGAAAATCCGGCCACCTCAGTTTCAGGGCTGCATATCTCTCAGCAAGCAATGGACCGATTGAAACAAATATATTTTATCAATCGACTCCTGGAGCTCTCCTCTTTCAAAGCTGAAACAGCATTTAAAGGATCTTATGTAGGTGGGCCGGGTTTACCCCACAATACCCTACCTACCTCCGCTTCGTGTTTGGTCATCTCATGCTCGGCCACGTGTTGAGCCATACGGAAGACGTTGGCGTCGCTGATGTAGCGTTCCGCGGGCATCCCGCTGCGAAAGAAATAGCTGAACGTCTCCTGTAACTCCGGCAAGGAGCCGATCACCTGATGATCCCTTCCCTCTGTCGGTCGAAGCTTCAGCGTTGACATCAGACCCGATCCCGACACCACCAGGTCCACGTTACAGTTGATCCTGAATAAGCAAGCGTTCACAGGTAAGGGGAGCTCCATAAAATATGTCACGCAAAAATTCATCCGTCAGTACCCTCTCCCCATATGAACATCACGCTTTTTTCGGCCTGTACCCCCCCCCCCCCCCCCCCGGGAATTCTTATGTACATGCGTACTGTGGGGTAAAACCGGCCAAGGGGTAAACCCGGCCATCTAAGCTCCTTCGAACTTGCTGTTTCAGAAAATGGTAGACCAAATAAATAGCTCATTTGAAAGAGGAGAGTTCCAGGAATCGATTGGTGTAACATTGATCTCAATCGGTCCATTGGTTGCTGAGATATGCAGCCCTGAAACTTAGGTGGCCGGATTTTCCCTTGGCCGGGTTTACCCCACACTACTGCATGTTCTAAATAGGATCAGATCCGTATGCGTACTCAGTAGCAGAAATTTGCCCGGGCTACCCTCTGATGATCCTGTCCCTACTTACCCCACAACAACCTTCTTCCACGTGAGCGCAGGCGGCTGAATAATCCTGGTCCACGCATCCATTACCGTATTTTCCACCGTGAACACGCTCTCCCCGCTTTTGCCATATCGAGAGTACATATACGAGATTCCGATGGCCAAGATTCCGCTGTACAGAAGCCCGGAAAACGAGCCCATTCTTCATATGGATTCTTGATATACCCTGCACGTGAGAGTGGAGATAAAAGATAAGGCGCAGAAAATAAAGCGGAAGATAAAAGTTCACATGATTCCTTGTCACAGACCTGTATACCTGCAATGGAAGCAGTAGAGGTAAAATAAATAGAGAAAAAGTAAACAGATCGATTCTTGGCAATAGAGTATTAGACCACGCACCATATCTGAAACATTCTTCTAGTAGTACTTCTATGTGTGAAAGGACAGAAAATAACGTGGTATTTTTGCATGCAATCATATGCAAACTACTCCCAACATTCAATCAAAATTTCAGCGCAATACTTTACTTGATCAGCATCAACCATCAACAAGTTGCTTCAAAACAACAAAAATCAACGCTAAGTAACTATCCAAGAAGCAATTGTTTATATTAGAACACTGTAACCAGCACAGCATTCAATACGGTAGGGTACCAAGGGGTAAAGTAGGACAGCAGGGAAAAAGGTCGGACACCCAAATTTTCCCGCCAAACTCGCAATTAATTACTATGACGCAACCAAGAAAAAAATTGGCGTCCCCTTTTACCCCCGTCCGACTTTACCCCTTGGTACCCAACTATCAAATTATTGTCTATATAATCCATCTTTGTCACTGATAAGAAACCGATAATCTTCCAATCATATCACTCCCTCCTCTATCAACTCCCTTCTAATTTCGCTCGCTTTCTGCACATCTCTGTACACTTGCACCCTTTTGGGATAGATGGGACAGTCCAAGGAGACACACTTTGATCCACAAATTGCATCCTTTTCTTCCTCCTTATCCACCGCAAAATCTTCGCACATGCGACAGAGCGAGCTGAGCGCCTCCTTTCTCTTCTCAGTCTTCTGAATTCTCTGCAGCAGACTGGTCGCAGTTTCTGACGCCCCCTCGCGGCATTCGACGCAAACAGAGCGCATGGTCGGCTCGCCACACGAGATGCAGGCCTGTAGAAAGACAAATTTTCCCCTTACTGTTACTTATAGTCCGATTTAACATCGTCAGTGTCATCTTCTACAGTGTACGTTTTACATTCCGCATGGGGTAAACCCGGGCATAGGAAAATCCGGTACCTAAGTTTCAGGGCTGCATATCTCAGCAACCAATGGACCGATTGAGACAAGTATGATATCAATCGATTCCTCGAACTCTCCTCTTTCAAACGAGCTATTTGGTTCATCAGCTGCTGAAACAGCAAGTTCGCCCGCAGAAGCTTACAGTAGGTGGCCGGGTTTACCCCGTAGTACCCTACTTTACTCACCTTCGCAGTAAACATCTGAGACAACGTCCTCTGTCCTTTCTCCCTTTTTTGCACCGCTCTCCTATTGCCGCCCTCATTTCTCTGTGCACCACCTCCACCCCAGAAGGGTCGGCGACCCTTTAACTCCTTCCCCATCTCCGCGTACCATTTTCGCGCATCCAACCGTACCAAATCCAGTACCCGCTGCAAAGCGGGTATTATCTGGCCTCTGATATAGTAGTCGTAGTTGAGACGCAGCGGTGAATCCTTGCACAGCAATTCCGAGGGTTCTCGTACGCAGGAGATCAGCGTAGCTTGAGGAGGTCCGGCCGTGATGACGTAGGGTACTCGTTCTTTCATACGTGGTTCTGCTCGCGGGTCCGAGGTTGCTCGCTTTCTGCAAGTAATTCCCAAAAATCGAAAGGCTTCTTTCCGCCGTCGGGGTCATAATCTTTTGAATGAGCCCTGGATGGACGCTGTAGTTGCAAAACTGAGCAAAGAGACGTACATACGTTTGAAGTAATGCCGAAAAAGTCCGTGGGGATCCCTGCTTTTTTCGGACACTCACTATTCTGAATGCAGCATACAGCATAGAGTCAGTCTAGCCACTAATGGCTCATTCACAAAGGAAGAAAATGCTCTCGGCGTAAGCCCGGCGCATCCATGGCTGTCTGTGTTAGCGTGTGTCGAGCTATGGACACGCCGAGCGTACGCCCGGCGCATCCCTCCATGTCCATGTGCATGTGGCATTATCGATCGATCGCTCTGTTGGTCCGAAAGGAGTATTTCTACGTACGAAGTACGGACTGTGTGCACTGTCTAAACAATATTGCATAGGTGGTAGTGTTGTGTACCGTCGTACGTTACGTACCAACTAACGCACACGTCCAGTATGTACGTTTGCGGTAACGAACGAATACGTACTTACATGGGAAGGCCTGCATTTTGACGACCGCCAGACCTTTCCGACCCAAGTGGTGACCTTTTTTTTTGGTGAACCTGTAAGTTTGATGTTTCATCCATCCTACTTCGTATGTTACCTCGCAATTTCCAGCGCCGGAACGGCGGCTCTCGGCCTGTATCCCGCTCTTCCCCTGTACTCTTTAGCGAAGACGAAATCGGTCAGGGAGCAGCGACCCGACAAAATCTTTTCGAATTCCTTCACCAGAAAACGACGAGTAGAGTGCTCCGCACTTTGCGCGTCCTTGGATGTAAAGAGCAGCTTCAGACAGCGTTCCAAGGTCTGCAAACAAACAGGAAACTATGCGTATGGACGTACATATGCAGTTCATGCGGTTTTTATGTACGTACACAGTAGTCCTATTGAGCAGTTGCGAAAATACTTTTGGGTGGCCGCGAGTTTGGGCGTATGTATAACGAACGGTGACCCGCTAGTCACGACACGTATGCAAATTCGGCAGTTCACACGCACTTCTATAGAAAAACGGAGCGAGTTCGGTGCGAACTCGGAGATTATAGGGTACTGTGGGCGTGGGGTAAACCCGGACACGAGGGTAAACCCGGACACCTAGTATATCTCAGCAACCATACGACCGATTGAGACAAGTATTCTACCAATCGATTCCTTGAACTCTCCTCTTTCAAATCAGCTACCATGTTCTCCATTTGTTGAAGCGGCAAGTTTAGAAAAGCTTAGGTGTCCGGGTTTACCCCACAGTACCCTACATGGTGAAGCATAGTCAGCGCTCCGAATTCGGAGTTCACGTTTGTAGCGCACCCGTGTTCACCTACCTTAGCCACAGCCGGACATCCGTCTCTTCTCACGGTCTCGATGCCCTTGGCGTCAAAAATCGGCTCCGTCTGTTCCGGCGTCTCGTAGGCGAAGCCGACGTAGCGCTTTTTCGTCTCCAAAACGCACGGCTGGTATACCTGAAAGAAATGGGCAGCAGCTGCATTCGTTCTGCCTAAATACATGCCCAACTTATCTGCCTACCGCATACTGTACCATGATACCAACTGTGTTACGTACAGCATACAAACACACAAATACAACCATCAACCTTTTCAAATTTTAGCTTCACAGGCGGTGGATTTCGTTGCGTCACCGCATCGGCTATTTCTCGGCCAATCCGAAAAGCCTCGTCCCTGCTCCTTCCTCGTAGCAGAATGAACATACTGCAACAAAGAAAGATAGCTATGCAGAATCGACTAAAAGGCGAAACATCAAACTCACGAGTTCACCCAGATTGCTCCCATAACATAGCAAGAAATAATTCGTAGTCTCTGGGTGAACTCGTGACTTTGATGTGTCGACTGCTCATGAGATGGCCAAACAACTCCAATGGCGAATGGCGCGTTCCAGCGTCTCACTGCCTTTGTGGTGCACCATGCAGTCCAGCCGAAACATCAAACACACGAGTTCACCCAGACTGCTCCATAACACAACAAACGAAACAATTCGTCGTCTCTGGGTGAACTCGTAACTTTGATGTTTCGGCTGCTCATGAGACGACCAACTCCGATACCTGTCCGTATCTCCGTAGACCACCCTGGCAGGCTGCCAGCTTTGACTGGCGTGCACCAGGCGAATGGCGCGTTCCAGCGTCTCTCTGCCCTTGTGCACGATACTATCCGCAACCTCCACGCACGGCATACGACCCGAGAAGTTGGCGGACGTGTATCCATAGGTGACGTTGGCGATCAGCTTTAACGCCAGTTGGCGAGCGTCCAAGATGCTCAGGAGCGACTGAAAGTAGACTACGTATGTATGAGGGTACTGTGGGTGGGGTAAACCCGGACGCATAAAGCTCCTTTAAACTTGCTGTTTCAGCAAACGATGAAGCAAATAGCTCATTTGAAAGAGGAGAGTTCAAGGAATCGATTGATATATTTGTCCCACTCGGTTTATTGGATGCTGAGATATGCAGCCCTGAAACTAGGTGGACGGATTTTCCCATGCCCGGTTTACCCCATATTACCCTACTATTGTACACAACTGGTGGCCAGGGGCGCAATGTTTCTTTCGGCATAGGGCTGCAAAACTTTGAGGACTCGTTTTGTTTGGCATCTACATTTTTCGCCCCCAAAACAATTTCTTGCCTTCACAACATCTACCGCCTATACCCGTGTGTCTGATGTAAGCTAAGCAGCCATCCCTCAGCCTACCTACCTTCTGTCCCTTGTACATCTTCATACTGTCCTTCACCATGATTCGGGTGGCAAGGATCTCTCTGAGCATCTCAGGGATCACGCCTCTTCTCACCCCCGCCTTCGCAAACATCACACCAGCAGGAGAGATGTGTACTGCGTCCTCCTCCTTCAGCTGTAAGAGCTCCTGAAGACTCAGTCTGAGACGTCCGCAACCAAAGTCAAGGTCGTGGCTTCTGGAAAGAAGAGAAAAAAGAGTGGTTTGGGGCGGGTTTCGGGGTAATTCCGACCTTGGAGATAGTTATAGGACCTCTAGGAGTCCTTGGTGGCATGATAGAGCGAAGAAAAGAGGGCTCGATATGAAAGACAAGAGAGAGTGGCATTTTGAGTAGTACATTGGGTTTTTGGGGGAGGGGTAAATCTGGCCTAAAAGGGGGTAATTCTGGCCATAATTTAGTTAATCCTGGCCGTAATGTCCGTAACTAACTGTAACTAAGTACGTACATAGGTTGAGTCTGGGTTGGAGGTTATTTCAGCCAAGATTATCCTACCCATCTATCATTTATATGAGTGGGGTGCGGTGGGGGCAATTTGGGCCACTCTGTCCAATGGCTAAACTCGCCTTACATAAGTACTTATAACTGCTTACGTACACTACTGGCCTCGGACGCCATTGCCATACGTAGGCTACGCGGTGCGTTACAGTACGTTACGCACCCGTCGCGCAGCTTCGCTAGTTTTCCCAGACACGTGGAGTAGCAGTAGTTGTAGGCGATGCACATGGAAGGATACAGGGATTGGAAATCCAGCACTATCACTGGATCCCTGTAGAGTGCGGATTCTGGCTCCATAGTCAGCGCAATGCACTCGGGTGCAGCCATCCTGAAGCAAGTAAAGTTGAAATCCTTTGATCGTACGGCAGGTGATAAATAACTCAGGATCTAGTCATGGTAGAGCAAAGCGGTCAAAAAAGCACCGCTAGCGTCTAGGTGCTCTCAGTGGCGAGATATCGCCGATTTCCTTGTAACGAAGTATAAGTAGCATAGCCTACAGTACATAGCAATTAATTACTACAACACACATCATCTATGGTTTTACCTTGCCCTCTGCTGAACGCTAGGCGAAAAGCCGACGAAATTCTGACGCCTGCAGAGGCGGAACATCATTGACTCCACGCGGAACTGAAATTTGAGACAGGAAAAATTCGCCATACGGAATGCGGCAAGTCACAATAGTGTTACGTACTGCGTACACGTATGACAATAGCGTCCGAGGCCAGTAGTGTACGTAAGTAAACCAGTTCTAGGTACGTGTGTATGTAAGGCGAGTTTAGCCAAATATCCCGACCGGTCCCTGGTGGGGTGCCTAAGTCCACAGCTGTGTCCGAGGATACCGGGTTCGATTCCCATTCGGTCCTATTTTTCTCTCTCTCTCCCCCCCCCCTTTCGGGGCCCGGCTATCGCCATGCGGAACGCGGCATGTCACAATAGTCAGAAACACTGAAGCGCTCCTTGTCAACTTGTGGAAATCTGACTGTGCCAATAATATTTACGATATGCGGTAACGCGACTGGGTTGATCCATAGCGACCCCGCGGTATTTAGCGAGTTTGGATCGGTGTCTGCGGGCTCGTCGACGTCATTTGTTGTCAATTCTTCTTTTCACTCGCTCCTTTTCCGCTCCCAGATGATTGAACACGGTCGACTACCCCGCAGGTACCGATCCAAACTTTCACTAATATACCGCGAGGTCGCTATTGACCAACCCAATCGCGTTACCGCATGTCGTATATACCTGTGATCCACGCGTGAGCACATCGAAGAACTGGATGCCGTACAGCTTCGCCATTTCCGTCGTTCGTTCCAGTATGTCGCATCGCAGGAGAATCTCCAGTTCCTTCTCCACGCGACATTTCCAAAAATCGAAAGCACGCCATCTGCACAAGAAACAAACCGACTGAACAAGTGCACTATTTCAGTCTCTTGCCATACGTAGGCAACAACTTGTATAGTATGATAGTGCGGGGTAATTCAGACCAGCCGGCCCAAATTACCCCGCGACACTGTGGGGAAAACCCGGCCATGGGGTAAATCCGAACACTTTGAAGCCCCTTCTTTCTTCGTGAGTTACTGAGTTTACCCAACCAACAACACCGGCCGGGTTTACCCCACGATACCCTCCCTTCCCTGCCCAGCACTGTAGGGTAAACCCGGCCATGGGGTAAGTCCGTTCTTTCTTCATGGGCGGCCGGGTTTACCCTACCACCTCCCAAAAAACCGGCCGGGTTTACCCCCTGATACCCTCCCCTTCCCTACTACCTGTATCTCGGCTGTGTAAACCAAGCGTGCAGTTGGTGCGGTGTGTAGAGCGGAATGCGTTCGTGCAGCAGATGAAACACCGTATTCTCGAAGCTGTAGCTGTACAAAGCCGCTTCGTGTCGCAGGATGCGCCACAGGTGCAGAATAATACGGCCGGGCAGGCAGAAATCGTTCTGCATCCAGCGGTGATCTTCCAACGAGTAGCTGCTTTCGCTGTCGCTTCCTGTAAAAAATTTCAGTGAATTCACACGTTTAACCAGCTCCGTAATGCCCTGACCCGCAGGGCCCGCGGGTCACCCGGGGGTCAATAATCTATAATCAATAAATCAAAAAATTTTCTCCTTTCCGCTGGCGCTTTCTTTCGTTCCGGGTGACCCGCGGGCCCTGCGGGTCAGAGCATTACGGAGCTGGTTAAGTGTACCATGTGTTGGGTAATATGGGGAAAACCCGGTCAGTTTTTGGCAGGATTTTCCCATGACCGGGTTTACCCCATGGTACCCTACTTTTATACCGGGTATCCGGGATAACTGAGGACAGAGATTCATATTCTGCGCTTTGGCCCGCTCCAACAGATATCCCCAAGACGCTCGCTGGATATCGTAACCGACCAAAATATCCGGATCCAAACTACAAACAGAATGGAAAACATAAGTAGGGTATTACGGGGCAAACTCGGCCGTGGAGAAATCCGGCCACCTAAGTTTCAGGGCTGCATTATCACATCGACCAATGAACCGATTGAGACAAGCATGATATCAATCGATTCCTTCAACTCTCCTCTTTCAAATGAGCACCTGATTCATCATTCGCAGCGATTTAGGTGGCCGGGTTTACCTCGCCCAAACACTAGGTGACCGGATTTACCCCCATGGCCAGGTTTACCCCTTAGTGCAGCTGGCAACAAATCACCGAATATTGCCATTTTCGCCATAGATACGTACACTTCGCTTGACCCATATTGACAATCTTGTGACACCTTCCAGCTGTACTAAACCTACCTCCTCAGCACTGTCACAAACTCCTCTAGCAATCCCACTTCATCGTTCGCAACTTTGCATTCTCTGCCCCAGCCCAAGCGAGATACAGAACGTAGAAATTGCTGAAAATAAAAAAAAACATGTTACCAACAAACACATGGGAAGTGGCCGAAAACTTTTCG
>JASAMW010000592.1:0-17598 GCA_030247985.1 Epsilonema sp. ZAB3_2
GTTTCAATTGGTCAATGGTGGATTTATTATGTGGTTCAATTTGTAAGAAATGTTTATTTTTTGTTTAGTATGTCTAACAGAAATTGTTTGTTTTCCTTTGCTATTGGTACAATACATGAAGAGTTTTGTATTGTTTTATCTGGGGTTCGGTTCTTTCATTTATTGGTTCATCATTAGCAAAGGGTGAAAACAATTCATTGTTAGATGTGTTGAGTTAACCTGTATGTATGGTTTATTTGGTTGGTGTGCTGTGAAAAAGGGAATAAACTAGGATGTGTTTTCCCTACATTATTTTACAGGTGTTGTTCATGTCATGTGGGAAAATTTTGTGATGTTACATTTGTAGTAGTACAGGTTTAGCATGTGTAGGTAGCATACATAGATATTTAGTTCAAATGGTATGCTTTAGGTAGTGTAGGTACAGGTTTGAAGGTATAGATACAGGTTAGGTTAGTAATACAGGTTGAGCTAGTATGTACAGGTGAAAATTTACATACATGTAAAGTATAGGTACAGGTTTTTATTTTTGTAGTAGTACAGGTTTAGCATGTGTAGGTAGCATATGTAGATATTTAGTTCAAAGGGTATGCTTTAGGTAGTGTAGGTACAGGTTTGAAGGTATAGATACAGGTTAGGTTAGTAATACATGTTGAGCTAGTGTGTACAGGTGAAAATTTACATACAGGTAAAGTATAGGTACAGGTTTTGATTTTTGTAGTAGTACAGTTATGGCATGTGTAGGTAGAATATGTATGTAGATATCTACTTCAAAGGGTATGCTTTAGGTAGTGTAGGTACAGGTTTGAAGGTATAGGTACAGGTTATGTTAGTAATACAGGTTGAGCTAGTATGTACAGGTGAAAATTGACATACAGGTAAGGTATAGGTACGGGTTTTGATTTTTGTAGTAGTACAGGTTTAGCGTGTGTAGGTACTAGGTAGCATATGTAGATATTTAGTTCAAAGGGTACGCTCTAGGTAGTGTAGGTACAGGTTGAAGGTATAGATAGATACAGGTTAAATCGGTGTATAGGTAAAAGATTTGTCGAATACTAAGATAAGGTTGGTAATACAGGTTGAGTTAGTATGTACAGGATAAAATTGAGATACAGGTGAATTATAGGTACAGGTTTTGATTTTTGTAGTAGTACAGGTAAAGCCTGAGGAACTTGATTGAGTTATGATCATCTGGAGATTAGTATTGAAGTACTGTTAAAATTTTAGTTTGATATGAATTATAAGAGAACGTGTATTATCACAGGAAGTTAAAAGTTAACCAAAAAGTTTTTCTGGAAAGTGACTAATGATTTTATATTGCCTGAGGAGTGCTTGATCATTTGATATTGCCCGAAAGGGTGCCCGATCAGTTGAGATTGTCCGAAAGGATGCCCGATCAGTTGAGATTGCCTGAAAGGGTGCCCGATCAGTTGAGATTGCCCGAAAGGGTGCCCGATCAGTTGATATTGCCCGAAAGGGTGTCTGATCATTTGATTTTGCCCGAAAGGGTGCCTGATGATTTGATTTAGCCTGAAAGGGTGCCTGATCATTTGATATTGCCCAAAAGGGTGCCTGATGATGATAGCATAGCCCAGAAGGGTGCCTGATCATTTGATTTTGCCCGAAAGGGTGCCTGATGATTTGATTTAGCCTGAAAGGGTGCCTGATCCTTTGATATTGCCCAAAGTTCATTTGATATCAAGATTTTGATCAGAAATTATGGATTATGTAAAATCACTAAGTGATTGAGTAGAAAAGAAATATACAGGCAGAAATGAGAGTACATTGTGAGCAAATAACACCTGAATTAATTTAAAAAATGATAATCTTTGTGTGACGTATATTTTTGAATGATGAGAGGAAGGAATACTAGCAACAAGTGGCAGGTTTTGACCAAAGCTGAGAGTAGAAAAGATAAGTGGTACAGTTACTTGAGGAAGGAAAAGAATAGTAGATGTAGTGATAATACAACAGAGCAGGTACAGGTACAATAATGGTTAATGAATACTGCACTGCACCACAGAATTTCTGAAAACATCCATAGCCAGCCAGCGAGGGCAGCGAAGCTGCCCGAAGCTGGCATTTTAAGTTGGGAATATTGACAACTGCAGTGTGTTCATTTGATATCAAGAAAGTTCATTTGATATCAAGATTTTGATCAGAAATTATGGATTACATAAAATCACTAAGTGATTGAGTAGAAAAAAATATACAGGCAGAAATGAGAGTAGGTACATTAGAAATATTGTGAGCAAATAACACCTGAATTAATTTAAAAAATGATAATCTTTGTGTGACGTATATTTTTGAATGATGAGAGGAAGGAATACTAGCAACAAGTGTCAGGTTTTGACCAAAGCTGAGAGTAGAAAAGATAAGTGGTACAGTTACTTGAGGAAGGAAAAGAATAGTAGACGTAGTGATAATACAACAGAGCAGGTACAGGTACAATAATGGTTAATGAATACTGCACCACAGAATTTATGAAAACATCCATAGCCAGCCAGCGAGGGCAGCGAAGCTGCCCGAAGCTGGCATCTTAAGTTGGGAATATTGACAACTGCAGTGTGTTATTTTTGTCACAAAAATGAAAATTTGTCACTGTGAGAAGAGTAATCACTTGATTTCATATTTTTCATGCAGAGAAAACAAAAATTTCATTTGAAAGAAGAAGCATTCTGAGTGAATAGCCAGAAACACGCAGTAATAGAAACCTACCATAAAGGAGAAAGTAGTACACTTGTGTCTATATGTTTTATGCCAGTGCAGTGAAAAAAATAAAACCTACCTTGAATTAGCAGATTATTAAGAAGAAAAAAAAAATATATAAAATAACAAAGCACACAAAACGAAAAAGAATATAGAGAAGAGTGTAAACCAAAAAAGAGAATTAGATGACACAAAACCAGCGAAAAAAAAAAAAAAAAAAAAAAAAAAGCAAACAAAAATATAATATAAAAAAAATTAGTTTTATAATGACTATAATATATCTTATTTATATCACACTTTATTCTACATATGACAAAAAGATATATAATTGAAAAGATCAAACATGATGAAAAAACTAATAGCCACAGCTTCACTTCAGGTAGATCGACACTTTCACTGTCGTGAAGAGTGACGGGCTCAGCCGCGGTTAGCTTCACTTCAGGTAGATGGACACTTTCACTGTCGTGAAGAGTGATGGGCTCAGCCGCGGTTAGCTTCACTTCAGGTAAATCGACACTTTCACTGTCGTGAAGAGTGACGGGCTCAGCCACGGTTAGCTTCACTTCAGGTAGATCGACACTTTCACTGTCGTGAAAGGTGACAGGCTCAGCCGCGGTTCGCTTCCATTTGCATGACAGGGTTAGGGTTGTACTTTTTCACTGCAAAAGAGATGAGCTGAACTGAACCATTGTTTGCTTGCTAATTCAAGGTAGGTTTTATTTTTTCACTGCACTGGCATAAAACATATAGACACAAGTGTACTACTTTCTCCTTTATGGTAGGTTTCTATTACTGCGTGTTTCTGGCTATTCACTCAGAATGCTTCTTCTTCAAATGAAATTTTTGTTTTCTCTGCATGAAAAATATGAAATCAAGTGATTACTCTTCTCACAGTGACAAATTTTCATTTTTGTGACAAAAATAACACACTGCAGTTGTCAATATTCCCAACTTAAGATGCCAGCTTCGGGCAGCTTCGCTGCCCTCGCTGGCTGGCTATGGATGTTTTCATAAATTCTGTGGTGCAGTATTCATTAACCATTATTGTACCTGTACCTGCTCTGTTGTATTATCACTACGTCTACTATTCTTTTCCTTCCTCAAGTAACTGTACCACTTATCTTTTCCACTCTCAGCTTTGGTCAAAACCTGACACTTGTTGCTAGTATTCCTTCCTCTCATCATTCAAAAATATACGTCACACAAAGATTATCATTTTTTAAATTAATTCAGGTGTTATTTGCTCACAATATTTCTAATGTACCTACTCTCATTTCTGCCTGTATATTTCTTTTCTACTCAATCACTTAGTGATTTTATGTAATCCATAATTTCTGATCAAAATCTTGATATCAAATGAACTTTCTTGATATCAAATGAACACACTGCAGTTGTCAATATTCCCAACTTAAAATGCCAGCTTCGGGCAGCTTCGCTGCCCTCGCTGGCTGGCTATGGATGTTTTCATAAATTCTGTGGTGCAGTGCAGTATTCATTAACCATTATTGTACCTGTACCTGCTCTGTTGTATTATCACTACATCTACTATTCTTTTCCTTCCTCAAGTAACTGTACCACTTATCTTTTCTACTCTCAGCTTTGGCCAAAACCTGCCACTTGTTGCTAGTATTCCTTCCTCTCATCATTCAAAAATATACGTCACACAAAGATTATCATTTTTTTTAAATTAATTCAGGTGTTATTTGCTCACAATGTACTCTCATTTCTGCCTGTATATTTCTTTTCTACTCAATCACTTAGTGATTTTACATAATCCATAATTTCTGATCAAAATCTTGATATCAAATGAACTTTGGGCAATATCAAAGGATCAGGCACCCTTTCAGGCTAAATCAAATCATCAGGCACCCTTTCGGGCAAAATCAAATGATCAGGCACCCTTCTGGGCTATGCTATCATCATCAGGCACCCTTTTGGGCAATATCAAATGATCAGGCACCCTTTCAGGCTAAATCAAATCATCAGGCACCCTTTCGGGCAAAATCAAATGATCAGACACCCTTTCGGGCAATATCAACTGATCGGGCACCCTTTCGGGCAATCTCAACTGATCGGGCACCCTTTCGGGCAATCTCAACTGATCGGGCATTCTTTCGGACAATCTCAACTGATCGGGCACCCTTTCGGGCAATATCAAATGATCAAGCACTCCTCAGGCAATACAAAATCATTAGTCACTTTCCAGAAAAACTTTTTGGTTAACTTTTAACTTCTTGTGATAATACACGTTCTCTTATAATTCATATCAAACTAAAATTTTAACAGTACTTCAATACTGATCTCCAGATGATCATAACTCAATCAAGTTCCTCAGGCTTAACCTGTACTACTACAAAAATCAAAACCTGTACCTATAATTCACCTGTATCTCAATTTTATCCTGTACATACTAACTCAACCTGTATTACCAACCTTATCTTAGTATTCGACAAATCTTTTACCTATACACCGATTTAACCTGTATCTATCTATACCTTCAACCTGTACCTACACTACCTAGAGCGTACCCTTTGAACTAAATATCTACATATGCTACCTAGTACCTACACACGCTAAACCTGTACTACTACAAAAATCAAAACCCGTACCTATACCTTACCTGTATGTCAATTTTCACCTGTACATACTAGCTCAACCTGTATTACTAACATAACCTGTACCTATACCTTCAAACCTGTACCTACACTACCTAAAGCATACCCTTTGAAGTAGATATCTACATACATATTCTACCTACACATGCCATAACTGTACTACTACAAAAATCAAAACCTGTACCTATACTTTACCTGTATGTAGATTTTCACCTGTACACACTAGCTCAACATGTATTACTAACCTAACCTGTATCTATACCTTCAAACCTGTACCTACACTACCTAAAGCATACCCTTTGAACTAAATATCTACATATGCTACCTACACATGCTAAACCTGTACTACTACAAAAATAAAAACCTGTACCTATACTTTACATGTATGTAAATTTTCACCTGTACATACTAGCTCAACCTGTATTACTAACCTAACCTGTATTATACCTTCAAACCTGTACCTACACTACCTAAAGCATACCATTTGAACTAAATATCTATGTATGCTACCTACACATGCTAAACCTGTACTACTACAAATGTAACATCACAAAATTTTCCCACATGACATGAACAACACCTGTAAAATAATGTAGGGAAAACACATCCTAGTTTATTCCCTTTTTCACAGCACACCAACCAAATAAACCATACATACAGGTTAACTCAACACATCTAACAATGAATTGTTTTCACCCTTTGCTAATGATGAACCAATAAATGAAAGAACCGAACCCCAGATAAAACAATACAAAACTCTTCATGTATTGAACCAATAGCAAAGGAAAACAAACAATTTCTGTTAGACATACTAAACAAAAAATAAACATTTCTTACAAATTGAACCACATAATAAATCCACCATTGACCAATTGAAACTTGATAACCACCAGAGCTTCTGGATAATGACCACTAAACTACATAACAATCAAACCCACAATACAACTGGACCATCCAACAAAGCAAGCAATACACTGATTACCAACGATTGCGAAATCACATACTTACCAGACCATAAAACGCACACGACCTCACTTGGCGAAAGAAACAACAGACAATGATGAAACAGCAACACCTGCACCGCTCACGCAAACTGAACGTGCTTACGCAACATGACGTCATTTCACAACACACGCAGGCACGCGCCCTCACACACGTGCGCGCAAGCTCACATACAGGTAAGCCACGCCCCCTCAACGCTCATTGGCTAACCTGTACCACCCCTGCGTGCACCGAATCTATATATAGGGGTTTTAGCACTTTTACCTCCTTGAGCCACGTAGCTCAGAGGTAGCGCTTGCGCGCAGCACTACACTAGCCCGTGTTCAAACCACGGACGTGCCAACACATACATACAGGTTAAACATACCCTACAGGTCAACATACAGGTACATACCACACAAGAGAAAATACATACAGGTTAAGGGAAATGTACAGGTAAAGGAGAAGGTACAGGTTAAGATAAACATACAGGTTAAGTATAAAAAATTTTCAAGCACAACTCGCGCCACCACCTTCATAAGGGAGGTTTCACCATTCTACTTGCTTCGGCCTCATGGCTCAGAGGCAGCGTTACCGCGCACCACCACACCAGCCGGGGTTCAAAGAATGGACGTGCCTTCCTCATGGTACAGCTTCGTAATGAAAGAGCTTCAACACTACCAATGATGAGCTTCAACACTACAACGATGAGCTTCAACACTACCCACGTGCTGGAGTATACCCACGTGTTAAAAAAAATACGTACGTGGTTTCCAAAAAGTACTTCTAGTGCTCAGCCGCCGGAGGCGGCTGAGCAAAAATAATACAGAAATCATACCACGCACTGTGCAAACAATAGTACTATGCCATCAATAACAAGCAATGAAAATTGTGACAGTGGGACATCCTTGCATTACTGCAACGGCATCTTATTATGGTTTGAACAAAGCCTACGTTTCTAAATCTGAATGCGGCATGACACCTCAAATTCAGCCAATAGAGCAGTCCATGAGCTGGTATTATTCTTCTACGGTGGGTATTCTTCCCTCCGCATAATTTCGCTTTCCTCCGCAAACTGGCAGTGCACACTTACATTTCCACTGCGAAAAGACAGCAGAAGGTCTCCAGGCCTACATTCCTCCAACTGACCCATTCGATCCACCTCTGGCACCAGTCCAATTTCATGGCGAACCACAGAGAGAACGGAAGCGAGATGCGGTTTCGGTATCTCAATCACCATCGTTGCGGCTTCTACGAGAGGGATGGGGTAGAGTGACGACTAGCTTCCTATCGCCATTCATCAACTCGTAGGCTTCCAAAAAGCTTCTTGCCAGCGCAAAGAACGGTAATTCTTCATCTTGAACACAGAAGCAACGCTGAAGCTTGGGTAAAACACGCCAAAGTGATGCTGCCTGTTCACTGCTACTGCGTTGTAAATGAGTTTCGCGCGTAATTGTAATCTCTTCAACCATTGGCAACGGCGCATTGATTGTGGCAAAAGTGGCAACGAGAGGCTCCAATGATGGTCGATCACAAAGAATGAGTTTGAGAGAAGGCATGGCCATTCCCAAAGCTGACGCTGCTTCATCCTTGTCTCTCTGCAACAGAACCAATCCCGAAACCAAGGCCACAGTGTCCGGCTGCTTCAGGTCACACGCTCTAACCAGCTCCAGTGTTTTCAGCTGAGTTTTTCCAGCCAGGCAATCAAAAGCCCCAACAGGGCCACAACCGGTAGCAGCCAGGTGGATTGCTTCCAGGTTGTCGCAGTCTGCCAAGTAACGCGTCAGAAGCGGACAAACTTCGGAGTTGACGATGTGAGCAACACGAATGCATCGCAATGTATGACGACAAGCGCGCATGAACTGCCCAGTAGACGACGCGAAGAATGCAGTCGCGTCGTTCAAGGTCAGGTTTCTGATGCCTCTCGGCTCTCGCTCCATGAGCCGAAGCAAACTGGCCAAAATCGCATCACTTCCCCTGTCGAGATGAATCTTTTCCAGGTGGCGAGCTTTCCTCCAGAAACCAGACAACACAGGGAACCGTTCGCCATCGCTTGCGCTCTCCATGCTGAGCATTCCCTTGTTCCAGCCATTCCCCTTCCACAGATACAAGCCTTCGTCGCCGACTGCGCTGATTCTCAGCTCTTTCACTCCTTGCCAAGCGAACTGTTGAACTGCCCCGCTGACTCTCTCCAACCTGCTCGCATCCTTGGCTCCAGTCACTGGCAAATCGGAAAGGATCTTCTTAAGCAGCTCAGCTGGAAGATGAGAGATGGTCGATGCAGTTTTTGAGCGCGTTCGGCTGGGTACGCTTCCTGCCATTTTCCGCATACAATCTTCTTCTTCTGGGCACGATGAAAGCAGCTGCCATCACTGACCAACTGCAAACAAAACAGCGCAAAAACTTCAAATATTGCACGGAATGTAGACATGTACTGAAGTACAAGTACATCATCATGAATTACCAGCAACTGCAAAAAAACTACCAGGGGGAACAATCGCATCCCATAGCTCAACGCAAGCCATAGAAAAGCACACAAAATGTTTATGCCTATGCCTCCTTTCCTTATCGATCAATACAGCGCAAAGAATAACACGGTTTCAAGCTCCTGAATACTTGCCATCATGTTGGGATTGCTACGTACGTTTGTATCGAATTGCTGTACACTGGTACACGTTGACGAACTGTTATCTTCGCCATACACATACACATACATAGGTAGTACGTAACGTACTACAGTTGTACGTTACGGTCATGAATCGTACGTAATCTACTATGTACGTACGTACGTAGATACAGTGGGTTGCTTCAATGGCGAAAGATGACGGACGCGTTTCCAGCGGCATAAAACAGCACAATGCTGTCGCCATCCTGGTCACACTGACGACGCTGTGCCAATCGGTCGATTACAGGCACCAAACCCACCGCGTTTCGAATCGCATCATATGCCGCTGCCTCCTCCTCAGGTTTCATCTCATCATCGAAGTCCAATCGGCTGAATTTCATGCATCGCTTCGCTCCTTCACTGTCTTCGTACGCATCCAAGAAGCTGCGGACCACAACGCCAACACTTCCGGGATTAAAAGCGTCTGCATCGCGTACCATGATGGAGATAGATTTCCAATAGATGTCTTGAAGGTTGGGCAGAAATGCGCCAGAAGTCCATGCAGCTATCGCGAGTCACCTTACCGAAAAGAGGCTCCTCACGCCCACGTATGTCACTGTTGCTAACGTTGCAAGACAAGGCTGCAATCATGGGCAGAGGCTCGCCACTCGAAAGCGCAGCAGCAAAGACTTTGAAGCTGATTTCATCGTCATGGACATTGAGTTTGAGAGAAGTAGGGGTCCTGACTGATGCTTCATTCTTGGCGCGCTGCAACTCCATCAATGCAGCCGTGAACACCTGAAAATCCGTATCGAATTCGCCAGAAGTTACAGTAAGTTCCTCCACCTTCCTCATCTCAGCCAGTACAGCTAGAGCAGCATGCGAAATAGAAAAAGCAGGCGCATGAAACGTTTCCAGATGACGCCCTCCTTCCAAATATTCCTTCATCAGCTTCCAACACTGGTCGTTTTCTTGTGAAAAAACGGGCGGCCATTCGGGCCTTACAATTTCCAACTGACGCAGATTTTCGCATGTACTATGAAGAAAGCGCCACGTCGCCTGAGATGCCACAAGATCCCGGGAAACAATGTGGAAGGAGATTGTATCTATGCTTCTCGACTCCTTCTTCATCAGCGTCAGCAGCCTTCGCATCAAAGAATCCAATTCTATCTTATTTCCGTCCAAGCTCTCCTGCTTCACTTGCAGTTTTCGCAGGTTCTGTGCCTCAGACCACAAAGCAGACAGCGCACCACCATCCATCGCTCTAGCCTCTTCGTAACTCGCCTTCTCAATACTTCCCGGCCCCTCATGCATTCGGAATTCTCTGCCCTTCGCCATCAGCTTTATCTCTTGTACTCCCAGCCAAGCAAACGGTTTGAGGCGTCTGCACACTCGCTCCAGTCTGCTCGCATCCTTGAAGCTGGTGACATAGAATGCAATTTTCTCCAGGACTTCAGATGGAAGTTCACAGATGCTGAGTGCCTTCGAGTGCGTTCGGCTGACAACGCATTCACCCTCTTCTACGTCCGACAACTTTCTTCTTTTGAGGGGCACAGCGTTGGGAGATACAGAAGCCATGCTTGACCAACTAAAACACAAAGTCCAGGGACCAGGGTACATGCCGTACTGTACATACGTACGAAGGTTGACAAAGCGACAGCCAATTATTTACGGCAAAAAAACGATATGCCCGGGATACATCACAACCCGTGTCCAGGCTCTTTTGGCCATTCACAAACTAGCAGATGTCGAAGAAACACTGTATTATTCACCTGTATACCACAATCAAGAACAAGAAACAGAACGAACCAAACAACCCTAACCCTACCATAATATGTGCGTTCTGCACGCTACGTAGAGTACGCAGGAATCTTACCTACACATGGAGCATCCACGTGAACATACAGTTGGTACTATTATGTAGGCCTACGTAAGCCTACTTCGTA
Organism: Epsilonema sp. ZAB3_2; assembly: GCA_030247985.1. Taxonomy (NCBI): domain Eukaryota; kingdom Metazoa; phylum Nematoda; class Chromadorea; order Desmodorida; family Epsilonematidae; genus Epsilonema; species Epsilonema sp. ZAB3_2. The sequence goes on from JASAMW010000592.1 coordinate 10,854, forward strand.
TCGCTTATCGCATCATCATGCATATACGCATAAACTGCCATCGCAAGGTCGAACCGAACTGCGTAATTTTACGTTAAGTGGGCAGCTTCAACAGCGAAAGATGACAGTAGCGTTTCCACTGGCATAAGACAGCACAATACTGTCATCACCATTCTGGCCACACTGATGACGCTGTGCCAATCGATCGATGGCAGGCACCAACCTCACCGCGTTTCGAATGGCATCACATGCCGCTGCCTCCTCCTCGGGGATCATGGGGACCCTCACATCATCGAAGTCCAATTGGCTGAATTGCATGCATCGCTTGTCTCCTTCGCTGTCCTCGTACGCATCCAAGAAACTGCGAACTATAACGCCAAGGAAGGGCACACTTTCGGGACGCAAAGTATTGCGTACCACGATGGAATTCCAATCGATCAGCAGAAGGTTGGGAAATATGCGCCAAAACTTCCTGCAGCTACGACGACTCATTTCAGCGAACGGAGTCTCAAAAGACAAAGCTGTTATCATGGGCAGAGGCGCGCCACTCGAAAGCGCAGCAGCAAATGCATTGAAGTATCCAATTTTTCCTCTGACTGTGAGTTTGAGTAACGGAGCAGGGCTCACAACTGATTCTTTGTCATTGGCGCGTTGTAGCCGCACCAAATATGCTGCAAACGTCTGAATAAAATTGCTATCATCTGGAGTGTAGGCATTAGAAACGATGATCTCTAACCGACGCAGATGCTCCCCACATGCACAAAGAAAGCGCCATGTCGCCTGAGACGCCGCAAGATCCCGGGCTACAACGTTGAAGCAGACCGTATCAATGCTTCTCGGCTCTTTCTTCATCGGTTTCAGCATCCTTCGCATCAAAGAATCCATTTCGACCTTGTTGCCGTACTCGCTCTCCTGCTTAACATGCACTTTTCGCAAGTTCCGTGCCTTAGACCAAAAGTGACACAGTGCATGTCCGTCCATCTCTCTAGCCTCTTCGTATTTTGCCTTCTCAATACTGCCCGGACCCTCGTGAATTCGGAATTTGCTGCTTTTCGCCATCAGCTTCATCTCGTGTACTCCCAGCCAAGCAAACTGTCTGAGGTGTCTGCATACTCGCTCCAGTCTGCTCGCATCCATGAAGCTGGTGATATGGAATGCGATCTTTTCCAGGACTTCAGCTGGAAGTTGAGAGATGGTGACTGTCTTTGACCGCGTATGCCTAGCAACGCATTTACCCACTTCCGTCGATAACTTTCTTCTTTTGAGGGGCACAGCGTTGGGGGATGCAGAAGCCATGGTTGACTGATAAGCTACAAACAAAGACCACGGACCAGGGTATATGACTGACTCTACAAACAGTACATAGGTTGGCAAAACGACAGCCGATGTACGGCAAAGAAACGATACGCCCGGGATACTTCACAACCCGTGCTAGGCCACATTCACAAAATGTAATAGCAGATGTCGAAACATTGTATTCAGCTGTGCGTCAATCAAGAACAAGAAACCACAAGGAACCAAACAATCCTACCATTAGGTACACGTTACGTACGTACGTACACATAATACCAAGGGTCCATACCGTATTTACCGGTATATAACCCCCCCCCCCCCCCCCAATGCATAACCAATGCATACCCCCATATTGGCAAAACATAAAAAATGCCCAATGCAAAACCCCCCCCCCCCCCCCCTATCCATACCCCCATAGGTACAGTCCAGTACCTGAACCTACCTATGTAAGCTGGTCATATAGTACCCATAGCCACTCCCACGCCAAGCTAAGATGCCTATAAGCCTCCTTGGGGGTGTATTGTACTAGAATAACCGTGTTTTGACCTCAATTATGCCCTAAAACACGTGCTTTTGACCTAAAAAATATGCCTCTGCGCACCTCTCAAAAACATAAAAAATGCCCCATGCATAACCCCCCGCCCTATGCATACCCCCATATGGGACCTCTCAATTTTTGCATACCCCCATGGGGCTATGCACCGGTAAATACGGTATACGTTATGGACGCTTGATGTATCGCATCAGCACATAGTGTACGCGTAAAGTTGTCATCGCATTAGTCGAAGAGGTGCGAACGTGTACGTACAGTTCCTTCAATGGCGAAAGATGACGGATGCGTTGCTACTAGAATAAGACAGGACAATACTCTCATCACCATCCTGGCCACACTGATGACGCTGTGCCAATCGATCGAGTACAGGCACCAACCCCACCGCGTTTCGAATGGCTTTATATGCCGCTGCCTCCTCCTCAGGCTTCATCCTATCATCGAAGTCCAATCGGCTAAATTCCATGCGTCGCTTGCCTCCTTCGCTGTCTTCGTATGCATCCAAGAAGCTGCGAACCACAACGCCAGTGGGCAAACTTCGAGAAGCATTATTGCGTACAAAGATGGAATTCCAATCGAACAGTAGAAGGTTGGGCAGAATGCGCCAGAAATCCATGCAGTTATCACGAGTAACCCCATCAAACGTAGGCTTGTCCAGGTAATCGGTAAAATCGGAAAACTTGCAGGACAAAGCTGCAATCATGGGCAGAGGCGCACCACTCGAAAGGGCAGCAGCAAAGACTTTGAAGCTTCCACTAGTTCCCCCTTTCACAGTGAGCTTGAGTGGAGAAGCTGGGCCCACAGCTGATGCTTCATCCTTTGCGCGCTGTAAATCCACAAGAGCAGCAGCAAACATCTGAAAATCTGCATCGCGCCAATATAAATCTGAAACGTCTAGTTCATTCACTTGCTTCATCTCAGCCAGTACATCGCGATGTGAAATGCAGAGACCAGACGAAATAAACCTTTCCAGATACCGCCCTCCTTCCAAATACTCCTTCATCAGCTTCCAACACTCCACGCTTTCGCTATCGCTGCATAAGGCCTTTCTTATCTCTAAGCGACGCAGATTTTCACCACATGCACGAAGAAAACGCCATGTCGCCTGAGACGCCACAAGATCACCGGAGAAGAACACTGCATCGATGACTTTCGGCTCCTTATTTATCAGCTTCGACAGCCCTCGCATCAAAGAATCGAATTCACTCTTGCTTCCGCCCATGCTCTCCTGCCTAACGTGCAGTTCTCGCAGGTTTCGTGCCTTCGACCAATAGGCACACAGTCCTTGTCGGTCCATTTCTCTAGCCTTCTCGAATTTCGCCTCCTCAATACTTTCCGGCCCGTCGTGAATGCGGAAATTTCCGCCCTTCGCCATCAACTTCATCTCTTGTACTCCCAGCCAGGCAAACGGTTGGAGGCGTCTGCACACTCGCTCCAGTCTGCTCGCATCCTTGAAGCTGGTGATATGGGATGCAATTTTCTCCAGAACTTCAGCCGGTAGTTCAGTGATGGTGATGAGTGACTTTGAAGGTGTACGCCTAGCCATGCTTCTTTCTTCTTCTTCCGACAACTTTCTTCTTTTGACAGGCACAGCGGGGGATGCACAAGCCATGACTGAATTGGATTCTTTTGATGCGAAGGCTGTCAAAGCTGATGAAGAAGGAGTCGAGAAGCATTGATACAATCTCCTTCCACATTTGTTTCTCCGGGATCCTGTGGCATCTCAGGCGACATGGCGTTTTCTTCATAGTGCATGTGGCGAAAATCTGCGTCGGTTAGAAATTGTAAGGCCGAATGGCAGCCGTTTTTTAACAAGAAAACGTCCAGTGTTGGAAGCTGATGAAGGAATATTTGGAAAGCAGGGTGTCATCCGGAAACGTTTACATTGTGTCTGCTTTTTCTATTTCACATGCTGCTCTAGATGTACTAGCTGAGATGAAGAAAGTGAAGGAACTAGACGTGTCAGATTTTATTGGCGATTCGATACAGATTTTCAGATGTTTACTGCTGCTCTTGATGGATTTGCAGCGCGCCAAGAATGAAGCATCAGCTGTGAGCCCAACTTCTCGATTCTAAACTCAATGTCCAGGAGGAACGAAATCGGAGCTTCAAAGTCTTTGGTGCTGCGCTTTCGAGTGGCGAGCCTGCCGCTCACCGATGTTGGAACCCTTGCTCTGGAAGTTTTCAAATTTTACCGATCACCGTGGGCATAATGAGCCTTTTTTTGTTGATGGTGACTCGCGTTAACTGCATGGATTTCTGGTGCATTCCTGCCCAACCTTCAATACTATCCATCGGGAATCTATCTCCATCATGGAACGCGATGCAAACGCTTTTAATCCGGAAGTTTGCCCACTGGCGTTGTGGTCCGCAGCTTCTTGGATGAGTAACAACACAGTGAAGGAACAAAGCGATGCAGGAAATTCAGCCGATTGGACTTCGATGCTGAGATGAAACCTGAGGAGGAGGCAGCGGCATATAATGCCATTCGAAACGCGGGTGGTTTTGGTGCCGGTAATCTATTGATTGGGCACAGTGTCATCAGTGTGACCAGGATGGTGAGAGCATTGTTCTGTTTTATGTTGTTGGTAGTACGCATCCGTCATCTTTCGCCATTGAAGCAACTGTACGTAAAGATGTTCGTGTTCGACCAACGCCACGCAACTTTACGCGTAATACTATGTGCTGATGCGATACATCAAGCGTCCAGAACGCAGACCGTATTTACCGGTGCATAGCCCCATGGGGGTATGCAAAAATTGAGAGGTCCCATATGGGGATGACACAAGGCGGGGGGTTACGCACGGGGCATTTTTTATGTTTTTGAGAGGTGCGCAGAGGCATATTTTCGTCAAGCATGTGTTTTAGGGGCACAATCCAGGTCAAAACACGGTTATTCTAGTACAATACACCCCCAGGGAGGCTTATAGGCATCTTAGCTTGGCGTGGGAGTGGCTATGGGTACTATAGGAACCAGCTTACAGAGGTAGGTTCAGGTACTGTACAGTACATATGGGGGTATGCATAGGGGGGGGGGGGGGGGGGTTCGACGCATTGGGCAACTTTTTTGATGTTTTGCCAATATGGGTATGCACGATTGGACATCCATTGGGGGGGGGGGGGGGTTATCTACCGGTAAATACGGCATGGACCCTTGGTTTTATGTGTACGTACGCACGTAACGTGTACCCAATGGTAGGATCGTTTGGTTCCTTGTGGTTTCTCGTTCTTGATTGACGCACAGCTGAATACAATGTTTCGACATCTGCTATTACATTTTGTGAATGTGGTCTAGCACGGGTTGTGAAGTATCCCGGGCGTATCGTTCTCTTTGCCGTACATCGGCTGTCGTTTTGCCAACCTATGTACTGTTTGTAGAGTCAGCTCATATACCCTGGTCCCTGCTGGTTTTTGTTTGTAGCTCAATCAGTCAACCATGGCTTCTGCTTTCTCCAACGCTGTGCCCCTCAAAAGAAGAAAGTTATTGACGAAGTGGGTAAAAATGCGCTTGCTAGGCATACGCGGTCAAAGACAGTCACCATCTCTCAACTTCCAGCTGAAGTCCTGGAAAAGATCGCATTCCATATCACCAGCTTCATGGATGCGAGCAGACTGGAGCGAGTATGCAGACACCTCAGACAGTTTGCTTGGCTGGGAGTACACCAGATGAAGCTGATGGCGAAAAGCAGCAAATTCCCAAATTGACGAGGGTCCGGGCAGTATCCAGAAGGGCAAATTATGAAGAGGCTGAGAGAGATGGACGGACATGCACTGTGTCACTTTTGGTCTAAGGCAGTGCAACTTGCGAAAAGTGCATGTTAAGCAGGAGAGCGAGTACGGCAACAAGGTCGAAATGGATTCTTTGATGCGAAGGATGCTGAAACCGATGAAGAAAGAGCCGAGAAGCATTGATACGGTCTGCTTCAACGTTGTAACCCGGGATCTTGCGGCGTCTCAGGCGACATGGCGCTTTCTTTTGTGCATGTGGGGAGCATCTGTGTCTGTTAGACATCATCGTTTCAAACGCCTACACTCCAGATGATAGCAATTTTATTCAGACGTTTGCAGCATATTTGGTGCGGCTACAACGTGCCAATGCCAAAGAATCAGTTGTGAGCCCTGCTCCGTTACTCAAACTCACAGTTGGTAGGAAAAGTTGGATACTTCAACGCATTTTGTTGCTGCGCTTTCGAGGGGCGCGCCTCTGCCCATGATAACAGCTTTGTCTTTTGAGACTCCGTTCGCTGAATTAAGTCGGCGTAGCTGGCAGGAAGTTTTGGCGCATATTTCCCAACCTTCTGCTGATCGATTGGAATTCCATCGTGGTACGCAATACTTTGCGTCCCGTAAGTGTGCCCTTCCTTGGCGTTATAGTTCGCAGTTTCTTGGATGCGTACGAGGACAGCGAAGGAGACAAGCGATGAAGGTAATTCAGCCAATTGGACTTCGATGATGTGAGGGTCCCCATGATCCCCGAGGAGGAGGCAGCTGCATGTGATGCCATTCGAAACGCGGTGAGGTTGGTGCCTGCCATCCATCGACTGGCACAGCGCCATCAGTGCGGCCAGAATGGTGACGACAGTATTGCCCTGTCTTATGCCAGTGGAAACGCTACTGTCATCTTTCGCTGTTGGGAAGCTGCCCACTTAACGTAAAAATTACGCAGTTCGGTTCTACCTTGCGATGGCAGTTTATGCGTATATGCATGATGATGCGATAAGCGATACGTAGTAGGCTTACGTAGGCCTACATAATAGTACCAACTGTATGTTCACGTGGATGCTCCATGTGTAGGTAAAGATTCCTGCGTACTTTACGTAGCGTGCAGAACGCACATATTATGGTAGGGTTAGGGTTGTTTGGTTTGTTCTGTTTTCTTGTTCTTGATTGTGGTATACAGGCTAATAATACAGTGTTTCTTCG
>JASAMW010000594.1:0-13625 GCA_030247985.1 Epsilonema sp. ZAB3_2
CCTAGTGCCACGTGCCTGCGTGCATGTTGTGCTAGTGAGGCATTTTTTCTGAGCCGAATAAGAGTCGGACCATAGGGTAGGCCTGACGCAGTCAAACTTTCAGATGTCTTGAAAGTTTATGTATAAAGTGCAAAAGTGCTCACCTCCTAAGCATCGAAAGGGGGAGGGGCTGCAGAGCTACAGTAATCCTCTACTACTACTGCGGGGGTCGTTTTCTGTTAGCAGGGACAAATAACTAATTGGCATTGTAGGCCAGCAGAGAGGCGAGAGATGGGACGTGGAGCAAATGCAGATGAGGTTTCGCTCGGTGAGAGCTCTTCAACAGCTCTCCTCTGGGGAGTTTCTTCGAGAGCTCAGCAAAATCAGTTATCTCAAAGATTTTCCTCGATCTGTCGTCCGTAAGATACGGCTTTTTCTCTGCTTAAAACCGCTACCTTGCCCAACGTAACCGTGGTCCGCGAGCGACCACCAAGTTGGAACTGTACTGTACGCACTGTAATTCTAGTGTTTCGGCAAGGTGACGTGGCCACTGATTGGTACTTGATTCTTGAAGGAAGTATCTCAATTTCTGCGCCCATTGCTGACCACGATGATGGCAGCCGCGTAAGTATTGGCTTGCGGTAAAAGACTGCGCCTGCCTACGTACATAACATACGGTACTCATTCTTACTACTTCCACGGATACGTACATACGTAAGTATGTGTGATCAAAGGTATGTACGTGCTATCGGCCTATATCTGTTAAGTATGCTTACGTCAAAAGCACTGGGTTTGGTGTAGCCAATGCTCAGTTCTTCTAAGGAGGAAATCACCTTACGACGATTGGAGAAGGGTGCTTGTTTTGGAGAAGCCATATCAGTGCAGCAGCATTCTTGCTCAGCCATTATCTTTCGTGATTCCGAATTGCTTCGAATTGAGCAAAAGCATTTCCGACTTTTGTGGAGGGTGAGATCTCGTAGTCGTAACGTGTCCATGTCTCCTTTGGTCAGTGGTGTAAAATAGTGGTAATGGCTGCTGCTCATGTAGCGGCATTCTGGTTTGCTGAGGGCGAACGTTGTTTTCCTGAAAGATCTCATCAAGTGCAATGGTGGCAATGCCACAATTGGAGTGTCGATGGAGAACCATGTTGAAAGACCTGTACACATGGCACGTGCGCAACTTTCACTCGACAGCAGAAGCAGCACTGCTGGACCGTCCACCTCTTATGACCATGACGTCCCCATGAACCATAACAGACGAACAACGCAATACAACAATGAGGAGGACTATGCAGAGCCACCTGGAATGGACCAAACAGGTGATTTGAGATTTGCCTACACTTCAATGTACGTACGTATACATGGCGGGTACACATGTACGTAGGCTTGGTAGGGTGGCTATAACATGGAATTACAAAATGTTTTCCAGGTGTACATAGTAGCAGAGCAGGTTGCTCATCGTACCCAGAATGGCCAAGTGCACAAGCTGACAGTGACTTCAGCGCAGACAAATGTCTTACAGATCCGATTGATTGGATTGACAGTGGGCCACTTCCCATCCTTGGAATGGTAAGTTTCGCAAATTTTCCCTGTATCCGTTCAGTAGATATGTTTTATATGGCAGTACAACAAAAGAACTATGGATTTTTCTATGGATCAGGTGTCAGGTGCTGATGCTGGCTTGGTGAAAGCAGCGCGCGTGCTTCGTGCAGTCTTTTTGCTCAATGCTCCAGAGCTAATTCGTGATCGCAAAGTTTCTATGGGGACGACTACATATCGACGCTGTATGATCGGCACTGAGATGGTGGATTGGCTTGTGGCTCAGCACAGCAATGCCATCTCTAGACTACAGGCTGTGGGCATGTGGCAAGTGCTGCTTGAATTTGGCTTGCTCACACACGGTGAGCAGCTATGTACATACAGTACGTTATTGTTGTATGCGGAGTTTGTCCTCAGTTTCAGTTTTTTTGTTGTTTCAGTGCAGCACGAATATCCATTCATGGACAAGCTGCTGTTTTATCGTTGGGCAGAGGATGAGGGCAGTCCAGGCATGGTGGTGAGATATCCAACAGAGAAGGAGCAGCAGCAAGCGGAATGGGAACTGCCTTCCGTCCTCCAGTTGCTCAACAAATTGGGACCAGATGCATTATTTCGTCTGATTTTGCAAAAGAAGTCTGAGCATGGTTTCTTGTCCTTCTATGACTACTAAATCGCAATCAGTAATGGCAAACGGCGAGGTTGTACGATGCTTTTGCAGGCCAGAAGAGCGAAGCGCGGAGGAGCTGGATCTGGTGTACGAGGAGCTGGTGCATGTGAAGGCGCTTTCTCATTTGTCGACGATGGTGAAGCGTCAGTTGGCTGCCGTCCTCATGTTCGAGTCGCATCCCAACGCTGGCACAGTTCTCTTTCATCAGGGGGACGAGGGAAAGTCCTGGTTTATTATTCTCAAAGGATCCGTCAACGTTGTCATATATGGCAAGGTACTAGTAGAAGCGCCAGCCATTTCGCTGGAGGTGCTGCCACTGCATGTACGTACATATAGCACGTTACGTACACACACGACACTGACTGCATACAGTCCCTTGTGATGTTGGCAGGGTGTGGTGTGCGTTTTGCGGGAGGGTGACGACTTTGGCAAATTGGCGCTGGTAAACGATGTGCCCAGAGCAGCCACCATCATCATGCGCGAAGACAACTGCCAGTTTCTTCGCGTCGATAAGGACGACTTTAACAGGTAATCAGCCTGAACGATTTGCGCTTTGATAAGTATGGATGATAATGAAGAGTATGTTATTTATTTACCATATGTCCAGATAATTATAGGCGCAAGTACTGCAAGTATATGATTCGAATCCCATGTGGATAATTATCTGAGGATTTGCTACAGGATTCTGAATGACGTTGAAGCAAACACTGTGCGTTTGCAAGAGCATGGTCAGGATGTGCTTGTGCTGGAGCAGATTCCTGTTCATCCCACAGACGAGAGCCAACCAATGACTAATTCCGGCCACTACACTCACAAGTACGTAGATGCGTCAGTCTACCCACCACTTACTGTTTGCCGATGCCGCTTGTATTGTACATAGGTAGTATGTTGATTACATTGATATGACATGGATTGATATGTTGAAATGGTTGACTGAAGATATTGGGTGATGGCTGGATCCCCTGAAAAGATGCTGGAATACATTCTGGAGACCAGAATCGACTTGATAAAGGACGATGACTGTTTCCTGGAAGATTTTATCTTGACTCATTTCATCTTCATGCCCAGCAACATCCTCTGTGATTGTCTCGCCCTCTACTACCACCAAGGTTCCACCACTGCTCTACTGCCACCACTTGTGCCCCCGCATGCACACCCAGTGCAGCACATGCTCATAGTCAAGAAGCGGGTTGTCCACTTTCTCAAGGCCTGGATTGACATATCCTCCATCCATGAACCAATTGCATCTGCCTTTATTGAAGTAAGTACAGTATTCTATTCACTACTGGCAATATTCGAACAAAGTATGGCTTCATGTGGCTTTTGGTTTTTCAGCAGCTTTATTGCCTCGTTATGGAAGACAGAAAGATGTATGACACGGGTCTGTCGGATGAGGTGCGAATTATGGAGGAGCTTCAATTGAGGAAGGATGAAGCGATGCAGCGGAGAGCGAGAAGCTACAGGGTGGTGATGGACTGCGGAGTTGTACGATCAAACGCACCCAGTCCCATCCTTCCCTTTGACATTTGTAAGAACCAGGGTCGAAAATACACAAGCGGTGTATGGTCCTTGTACATAAGATACACTTTTCCAGGTATCCTCAAAATTCACAGCTACGATCACACTTATTTCACCATGAAAGTTGCAATGGAGAAGGAGACCAGAGAGATCTGCATGGCGGCCACGCAAAAAATGAGGATTCCACCTGCCATGGACTTCGAGCTGGTTGAAGTCACGTCTGATGGAGGTTAGTATGTACTGTATGTATGTATGTACCTACTTTACTGTGTGTGTACGCGTGCAACAAACGTACTCGTGCTTGACCAACAAGATTCATCATTTCAGAAAAGCGGGTATTTCATCCTAATGAGGTGAGCGTGGCGACAATGATGTCTTTGAATGGTCGACTTTTCATGTGCTACCCTGACCAAGTGGAAGTGCTGGTAAGTTTCTTTGGCGTTCGCGTATGAAGTTTCTCTCCGCTCCCCCCTGCCGAAAGGGCGGCCATGCGTATGTTCAGATGCCGCTGCCAGAACAAGCCGGACCAGTGGAGAGTGTGCACAGCACAACGTTGGACATGATGAGCAGCACTGAGTTGGCTGATCATTTGGCTTTAGCCCATTGGGAGTTGTTCATTGCAACTCACGAGTCAGAGCTGCTTCTGCAGGTGTTTGGCAGAAACAGTGTTGTCGGGAAGACCCCAGCTAATTTGGATCTGCTGCTTCGTCGGTTCAACGAAGTTCAGTTCTGGGTCTCCACTGAAGTTGTCCTTTGTCAAAACATCACCAAGAGGGCACACCTGCTAAAGAAGTTCATCAAAATCGCCCAACAGTATGCGTACTACATACATGCACACGTGTATGCAATGTACGTTTCATACAGCACATGTTATGTAGGCCTACTTAACAAACATCTCCTGAGCCGCTAGGCCCTTGGGCCAGGAGCAGGTCATCCGCTGGGCCCGGCGGGCCTGCTCTCAAAATTCCCCTTCAACTTCGGCGAACACCATTGGACCCGCCATTGAAAAATGACGATCAAGCGTGGTCGTCGATTTTTATTTTGAGTGGGCCCGATCTGGTGACCCGGTCTGGGCCGGCGGGCCTAGCGGGTCAGGAATGTCAGAGCTGCACCGATGCACAGTTGTCAATTAGTACGTAAAACCGTGGTACCTACCTCAGTATGTACCTACTTTTTGCAGGTCAAAAGTGCACAATGATTTTGTGAGTTTCTTTGCCATAGTACTCGGATTGAGCAACATCTGTATCAGCCGGCTCTCCATGACTTGGGCGGTAAGCTACTGTTGTACGCTGCATATTCATGTTCCAAGTAGAAATCTTTTTTGGACGCCTGCTCCTTTATTGCATAAATTTAGAAGTTGCCTGGAAAACTGAGGAAGCAGTTTGCTGAATTTGAAAGCCTTTTGGATCCGTCCAGAAACCACAAAGCGTACCGGCAGATGATCAGCAAGATAGAGCCACCGGGAATACCTTTCGTCCCACTACTTCTCAAAGGTACATACAGTACATGCAGCTCTCATGATTACCAGCATCTAGTGTACAGAAATGCACGGGTTAGTACAACGGGTGATTGGCTTTAGATTTGACATTCACCCATGAAGGCAACAAAACTTTCTTCGATGGCTTAGTCAACTTTGAGAAAATGGTACCGTCTTTGACAGAGTGCACTTTATTTGCTTGTAAATTTTTACTCACAACATAACTTTATGTGTGTGTAGTGTACTTGCTGATTGCAGCATATGATCTCCCAAATTTTGAGGCAGTTCCGATACTTTCAATCGCAGCCATTCCGTAAGTCTGCCAAAGGAAAAATAACGCATAGGCCCATACACAAAACAACTCTGTTCAAGCGACTTTGTGCTCCTATTTTCAGACCTTCAAGATTCATCTCTACGAAACTCGAACGAAGCTCAACGACTTATCAGGTGATTAAAAATAGCTATGCTACCCTACCGTACGTACCCGTTTGCATGACGCTGGCCAGTAACAAAACAAACTGTAGCTGTAATTTCAGAAACTTCAAAGTGATCGACAATCAAGCTTTGCTACTGAAGCTCTCTCACAAGCTGGAGCCAAGTGCGTGACTCCGCATGCCAAAGCAAATAGAAAAGATTCCGTCCTCATGCTTTGGATTGATATTATTGCTCAAAAATCCGTACGTATGTATCTCTCCACACAAGATTTATGGACTAAAGTTCTATGCGAATCTCATGTGAACTGTACGAAATAATTTATCTACACTGATGTTCACCTACTGCCTGCACAACGCAATAAAGAAGACGGGGAAGGCGAGAGAACCTCCCTTTTTTTGGGTGGATGCCCCGGGGCAAAAAAAAAAGGGGGGGGGGGGGGGATACACAGGGGGGGGGGATAAGGGGGGGGGATTTTTTTTTTTTTTGAGTTTTATTTTACGACCCTAATATTTTTTTGTGTGTCTATAGCTAGCTTATGACAGCTACATAGTAAGGACCCACGGTACATGGGGGGTTATACACCAGGGGGGAATATACACGGAAAAATTTATTTTTTAAGGGGGGAATACACGGGGGGGGGGAAAAAAAGAGGGAAAGACGCATAGGAACATACCTACGAACAGCATTCCATCACACAATCCCTGGCAGTGTTCGTTAATTTCTACAATCAAAGTTGACTGTGCGAGGTTGCCTAATGGGAGCCGTAGTCGGGTTGGTAGAGCTTGTCTCCGTACTTGTCGTCCCAGGTGTAGTAGTCGTCGGACAAGAGCATGTACCAGACATCCTTGTAGAAATGCTCGTACCAGGAGCCGGTGGTAGTCACGTGGAAAAAGCCGGGTGGACGCCAGAACATCCGCCACCAAGAATCACCCTTCTCCCGACTGTAACCGGGAGCATACGGTCCATAAACCTGCGTCAAACATACAAAATCGTTTTTTAATTGGACAGGATAGTACAGGTGTGTCCGTGCGTACGCTGTTATGGCCTGCAGTGTGACACTAACATACCCACCAAGCCACAAAAAAAAAAACCCAACAACCCCACCAAAAAACCCAACACAACAAAAAACACCCCCCCCCCCCTACGGTATTCCGACGTTCGTATGTAATATAATCACGTACGAGCAACACAAGTGGAGTGGACCTACATACAGCTGAGCTTACAAATTTCTTCAGGACACAGACGTACTGATGCCAATCCGCTGGTGAGATGTGGATTTCTTCGCACTCGTATTTCAGCAAGCCAATGTCGTACCACAAAACATGACCATATTCTTTCGTCGTGTGTCTAAAGCACAGCGATATCACATTGCAAAAACGAAGTGGAGTAACATCCACGGGAAGCAAGCATCTTGTGTATCATGTACCTAGGGTATATATGTATACGTACAGTACGTATGGATGCACCCACAATACAAATGTACGTTTCCTCGATTTTCGAAATAAATACCTACCTACAAAGGCAGGAAAACAACCTTACTGGTGTCTCCATTTGTTCCAGTCGATACCGTCCTTGAGCTTGCCCCAAGACTGGAGACGAATGCCTGCGTGCCATTCAAAGAAATCCAGATCCAGCTTCTCAATATCTTCGATCACTTGATCCACGGTCCCCGGTGTACTCCAGTCGTAACAAAGCGTGTAAGAATGAGGACTGCAACACATTCCTCCTGTTAACTTCAAGCTCCATCCAAGAGACTTGACTGGAATTGTACTTTTCGACCTATAGTCCGTATGCTACAAGGTAGCGACTGTCCCGAATCCGTTTTGCGTGAAATAGTAAAACCCCGTTACTCACGTCGAATTTTCCTGCTGCCACATAGATTAGATTCCTTTACTCGTGCGAAGGAGCAGTCTCAGGAGCAAAATGCGTCTTTTTTCGCAAAACCAATTCATTCGGGACAGTCTCTACCATTTAGCAGACAGACTATTGGGGGCTGGCGACGTCGAAAACTTACTCGACTTCCCGCAGAAAGTCTTTGTAGCTTTGGTGGATGGTGTCCAAGTACTCGTAATCGATCACTTTCCCATTGTTCTCCGACGGCTGAAGAAAGAGGTTTACTCTTCTTGTACTATATGTACATAGCCTATCAACCAAACGAAACCAAGGAAAGCTACAGCAGGTTCTGTTGCATGCAGACTTACGATGCCCCGCTTCTTGATTCTTTCCATGCACTCATGGACAGGCACGTCCAGATAGATCACCAGATGGGGCCAAAAGTACAACTCTGGTAGCATTATCTTTCGCGAGTAATAGTAGCAACGCAAATCTGCAAAAAAGGACACATATATATAGTCACGCAATGTTCCCATGCGCACCAAATGCTTATCGCACATAATCATGGCTTCCATCTTACATTGATGAGAGACAAATCCTTTCTGCCGCATTGCATTTACAAAGACAAAGTCACTGTGAGGAGAGCGCTCTAGTACTACTCCTTGTCCTAAAACATGTACTGTATGTACATGCGTACACGCACGCACTAGTAGGTAAGTACGCCGATGACGTACCAATGCTGACACAGACTGCATATACCTGTATTGAGAATATGAGCGATGGCGTTCTGAAAAGCTTCGAATTTCATGTAGAAGAGATGTTCTTGCATTCGGGCTACTTTAGGGTTGCGGGGATTCTCGTAGTACATGTTGAAGTCGGGCAGCTGACAGCTTTGAGGCATAAGATGATAGAAATCTCGATGATCAGTGCCGTATCGATTGATGAGTATGTGATCGAGGGTACGTTGAGGGATGAAGAAGAAGTCCAGCTCCTTGGCCAATTCTCTAGCTAAGCTGCTCTTGCCCGAGCCGACGTTGCCTTCCACGACAATCAGCTTGCTGCTCTCCGTCAGCCGCTTCTTCGTGTAGTCCAAGGCCCACCAGTAGCGATTGTAGCCCACATCTCGATAGGGCCAGGGTGGCGGAATCCTGCTGGGGTCTTCGTCTCTCACCGCTTTCGCTTTCAGGCCCCTCCAGGACTGCAGGCACACGAAACCACTGCTGCTGCTGCCGCTCGGAACTGACCAGCCCGCCAAACACACGCGCCCAATCCCCAGTGCAGCGCGCATCTCCACCTGCAAGCCTGCTACACCTGTCAAAGCGTCAGATAGACTAGACAGGAAAAAACATGTATCCAGCGAACAGAAATCGCGTCAAATTTCACCAACAACTTATCTGCGAAAGCAAAAATCCGTTTATACTGCGTATGTCCACTCATCAATAAATACGAGACGTCACAGACTAACAGGACAACAATGGCAGCATACCACTTCCCAGGACACAGATACGTGATGTACTGTAAATGAGTACGTAATCAGTAAAGCAAAGCTCTACCTATCAACAACAACATTGTGATTGAAAACCTCACCGACCGTCCATAGACGTCAATACGTGCGCAAAATAAACTTTCAAGGCTTACCGTATTTGGGGCTATACAAAAATCGAGAGGTCTGATGGGGGGTTATACACTGGGGGGGGGGGGGGGGGGATATACCATGGGGGGGGGGATATACACTGGGCAAAATTTATGTTTTTGAGAGGTGTGTAGAGGCATGTTTTTGAGGTCAAAAGTATGTGTTTTAGGGCATAATCGCGGTCAAAACAGGGTTATTCTAGTACAAGACATGCTCAACTAAGCTTATAGGCATAGTAGCTTGGTGTAGGAGTAGCTATAGCTAGCTTATGACCAGCTTACATAGGTAGGCTAGGTACCTTCCAGTACATGGGGGGTTATACACCAGGGGGGGGATATACACTGGGCAAAATTTATGTTTTGCCAATGGGGGTTATACACTGGGGGGGGGGGGGGGGATATACAATGGGGGGGGGGGGGGATATACACCCAAAAATACGGTATTCACATTGGAACGAAGTGCGCTGGGCGTACGCCCCATGCTTTTGCATTTTATGATCCAGCACACGCCTGCGATGTGAATTAGCCTCCTGCCATTATACACGATAAACTCATATAATCTGACCTACACCGTACGTACACACATTATGGATGCACTACTTATGCACTTGCACATGCACTCTATGCAGGCATAAGGTGAGCCGACCTAAAAATAATGATAGAACGCGTTGCGCTGAAGGTTATATAATATGAAGCAAAAGAGAAGCATGAATAATAGCCCGTACCTACAAACATCTCATCAAGCCTTTAGAGGGCGAAGAGCAGTTTCTGCTTCTTGTGCTTTCCCTTCTTCTGAGTGTGTGATTGCTGCCGCTCTTCGTCTTCTACGTGCAAATTCTGAAAAGCGGCTTCCATGACGTCAGCCAATGTATTGTGGTATGGTGGAGCGGAACCTTCTTCTTTCTCTTCCCCATCTTCCTTTTCCTTCTTCTGTGCTTCTTCTGTCTTAGCAGTTGCCTCTGATCCTCCCGGTTTCGGCTTGCCAGATTTCAACATCTACAGTATGGATTACAATACATGTATATACTTTGTACATGTGCACACAAACTATAAATGATACATGTGATGTAAAAACGTACCACATACGTACGTACGCAAGTGCGCACATACACATGAAAGATCGTAAGTACGAGCGCTCTACTTGGCAATACATGTATACACACTTGGGCGAAGCTAGGCGCTGGCTTTTCTTCCTCTTCAGGAACATGCTCCGTTTTTGCATGAGTCGCTCCATCTTTCGGTTCTTCTGGCGGCTGTTGGAAGCTGGCCTTGATGTCTGCTTCTGCGGAGGCCACGTAGCGAAACACTGGGATGTCTGGGACGGGACAATCACTCTTGGACAATGCATAGTTCCCTGAACAGGAAAAATTCTATCACGAAAGCTCACAAGCAGCATATGTCCATACGATACCCCGTAGTTAGTTGCTTTGCTACACGGTGTTGCCTGCATGAATACATACACAGTGCATACATACGCAGACAGAAGAGAGCGTACCAGGATCCATGAGACAAGCGCGTTCCCATCGTTGCGCCTTTCCTGCCCTTCGTTCGTCCTCGCGTCGTCGTTTGTTCCTGGCGACGCTGCGTCGACTGAGCTCGGCAGCGAAACGAGAGAGAGTGGAGGTGGACAGGAGGCCCTCTTGCATGTCCAACTCCGCCAGCACGAAGGGCGTGTAGAGCGGCAGATGAGCGAGACAGCGGAAGCGAGAGCGCAACTCCTCGCTCATCACGTGACTCTCCAGCTCCACCACGCGTCCACTCACCCACTGCGGAGCGCGATCCAGCGCCCCGTACTCCCAGCTCAAACAGCGCGCATTCACCGGGTGCAAATACACCTGCTGACCATTCTCCGCTGCAACGCACAAACGATAGTGATTGGATGCATTATAAAAGACGGGATGCAGAATCTTTGAACCCACCTTGGTAGAAATAGACCATGTGTTCCGAGTGGGTTCCTTTTTCTTCTTTCACTGCTCCAGTCTCCTCCAGTTTCCGTAACTCGTCACCTGTAAAGAAGAAGAAGCAGTTGTATCCTATGTACAGTATGTGTCAACAGAACGAGAATCCTTGTCTGGACACTGTGCAGTGCACTATTCCTGGGTGGAAGGAAGTCAGACCTATCGATCCATTAGTGATACGTAACAATCACGGCAATTCAGGGAAATATCATCAGTTTCATCATTCTTCCATCACTTTCAAGGTTCGTTCACAATGGCAATACAGCCAGACGCATGCAACGTCATGGATAGTCAAGGTACGCCCGCGTTCTTCAAGGTAGACGAACCTTCGCAGAAATTACCTTGCGCATCTGGTGGCGAGGAAGCGAGCGGAGAAGAAGAAGAGCCGTCTGTAGTTTCGTCCACAGCGCCTGTTCGTTCATCGAAGGCGTCCAGGAAGAAGGTGGCGCCTCCTTGTGCACTCAGAGATGCAGTGGCAGTAGGCAGCTGTGGTGGAAGATGGCGCAGCTGGTGAGCTCTTGTCGCCAACTCCTCTCTTTCTTCCAGATCTAACCACAAACCACAATCTCGACCGCTATAAACGGGGTCATCACCTATCTGATGCGCACACAAGAGAGGTCAAGTTCCGGCAAATATTGTGACCTTCAGTGGATGTATGAACGCATAGACAGGCGAGGAGTGTCTTACAAGTGAGCGCTTGCTGAACGAAGACAACTTCCGGCTCGTCCCGATTCTCTTCCAAGCTCTGCTCCAACTCTTTTCGCTCTCTGCTCAGAATCAAAGCCGAAACTTCCTCCTGACTCACTCGCAACAACTTCGAGTAACGCGCCAACGTGTCTGAAAGCAAATCCGTCACCTAATCAAAAGTCTCAAAAGAGCTTGACAAGGTGCAGGAAAACGTTGCCTCACCTTCTACCCGACGAATTTCCACAGGTGCAGCAACTGCATCGCCACCTTGAACTGGACGAACCATAGTAGATCCCTTCTGGCGTTGCATAAGCTGCAGACGAAGTTGACCTCCTTCGCTGACCTTGGCAACAGGAGTGAACAAGACGCTCTTCAAATGCTTGCCGTAGACAGACTCGTAGCAGATGGGACACTTGCGCCAGGTCTTGTCCGACAAAGACAAATAGTGCAGCATACACGGCCAACAGAACACGTGACCGCAACGCGTTATCTTCCCACACACGGGTGTACTCAGGCAGATGGGACAGGACGGAGCGCGCTCCTCCACCATCAAACGCTGCAACAAAACAGTCACGCCGCCCTCACCATACGTATTTAGGAGTACATGGCACCGCAAACGACCATGTAGTAAGTACTCCCAGATACGTACGGACGTTACGGATTTACGGGCGTACGGTGAACGCGGCATAAAGTAACGGTACGCATATCAGAAACAATGGAAAAGATCGTACCAGTTCTTCGATTTGCTCCCATTCCACCAGCAAGTCAGGATCTTTCAAGCATGTGGAGTAGTCGAACGCATCACAAACCAAAAACTGGCAGCTACAAAATAACATACACCATAGAAACGCCAACTAACACTCCCCGTTGTACTGTAGTGTCTATGCATACAAAGAGTAAGAGGGAAAGTTTCAATGATGTTGTATATGTGTATACGTATGTAAGTAACTCGTCTGGGGAGGGCAAGCTCACTTGGCTTGAAGGAACTTTTCCTTGTTGAACACGCTGGATGATGAGAGGCGATGTTGCCTCCGTCTCAATTCTCCGCTCACTTGCTGCTGCTGATGATGATGATGAAGGTGCAGAGGATTGGATTTTCGGGCGCCAGGGCGAAGCAAGGATCCAAGCTCCGCCTCAGCCTTCGTCACCTTCAGTTCAACAACACACATTTCACATGCACGAGCTCCTCCTCAACCCTGCACAGTAGTGCGCGGGGAATGGAGCCAGGCAGCGTTCATAATGAACGCTGAGCGTAACGCTGACTTTGACGCTATCGCCGATATCAGCGTAAGCTTTGGCGAATGTGTGTCACAGAATATCAATATGACCCTTGCACTTCACCTGTGTGGTGTCCGATTCGCCTGTTCCTACCTCTGCTAGTAATAAAGCAAAGCTGCCTAAATTATCTACACCGTAGTGCAAGTGCATTCGTGCGCGGTGTGCATACAGTTATGTAGGATACCGGAGCTGAGGCGACGCGAGGAAGAGGACGTCTGTCGGAATAAGATCGGGATTTCTGAACCTGGGGAGGAGGCTTTCCACTGCCACAGACGACGGCGCCTCCTCCTCTGCCACCACCCACATTCCATCTATCGGGACGACCATTCTTTTCCACTGAAACAAGCTGGCCAGCTGCACTTCCACCATCGTATGCATAAATAAAATACTGCATCATATGGTGGTACCTGGTACCACCTATCTTATCTACCACCCTATGGACCGGTTGCGTTGTCACGATTTTGGGTTGGTCAAAACGCCTACGTGTACGCTTGTGAAAAATGAGTTAGGCTCGTTTTTCTTAGCAGCTTGATGAGTGATAAGTAGGGCACTATGGGGTAAATCCGATCATGGGAAAATGCGGCCATCTAAGTTTTAGGGCTGCATTTCTCAGCAACCAATTA
>JASAMW010000596.1:0-31669 GCA_030247985.1 Epsilonema sp. ZAB3_2
AAGTCTGTGCCCGTCCGGTCCCCGTCGTCGTTATTTGCGGTCCAAAGTTTATCCGGAAGTCCATGTCATAGTGGACAACTTTACAAGCTGTACCATTCTCGCGTCTAATTGCACCAGCAATCTCAGTCAAGTGTCAACTATTGTCTTGTCTGGTCGTAATAATAGCGACGCCGATGCCCCCTTGCCTTGAGCAAGC
Organism: Epsilonema sp. ZAB3_2; assembly: GCA_030247985.1. NCBI lineage: Eukaryota > Metazoa > Nematoda > Chromadorea > Desmodorida > Epsilonematidae > Epsilonema > Epsilonema sp. ZAB3_2. Next base: position 197 of record JASAMW010000596.1, read on the forward strand.
GAGTTCAGTTCATCGATCAGCCATCCAATAAAGGCCCTACGTATGACAAGTACAATTTACGGTTCAATGGTTCCTGTTCCCCGCACAGGAGAGTCCGGTTTCTTTCTAGTAATTCAAGTGGGTGGCTTGCTCCTGGGTGAAGACGTCAACAAAACTCAGACAATCATTTCGTTGTAACTTTGCAGTGCATGTCACTTTAGACCGTTTTCATCAGCAGAAAACATCACCGTTTGTGATCGACCATGTCACGTCTTGTAGTGCTAGCACTAGTTGGCATTTCAGCAATTGCAGCTATTGTACGTACGTGGCAAAACAAGCACCTACAGTACATGTACTTTTGTACGTACAAAAGTACGCCTTAGCTGTATAACGTACGTCAGTTTGAGTTGCGGTTGAAAAGTGGCAGGACTAGCCAAGTCCGAGGCTGCCTAGAAGGCCACCGCCGCCTCCGCCACCTCCGATGCCTGAAACACGACCCAAAATGTCCATCAAAGTGCCACCGGCATCACTGCCGAAGCCAACTATACCACGAATCAATCCGGTAGCACCATCAGAACCGCCACTGAGAATGTTGGCGAGTAGACCGCCAGCTCCACCGCCACTGAGCAGGCCACCAACATCCTGACCCTGAGGAATTGGAGGTCCACCCCCACCTCCTCCAGGAAATCCTCCACCAAATGGCCCACTACCAGGACCAGGAAAGCCGCCGCCTTGGCCACCTCCGCCCAGTAGAGCAGACAGATCTGGAGCTCCACCGCCTCCACCAGGACCACCCAGAGGAAAAGGAAGCCCAGCAGGACCCTGTCCTCCGCCCAGCAGAGCAGACAGATCAGGCGCTCCACCTCCCTGGCCACCGAGGGAGAAGGGAAGTCCTCCCTGTCCACCCCGTCCACCACCCAGCAGGCCAGCGAGAGCTTCCGGCGGAATCACCGGGATGCCTGGTTGACCGCCGCCTCCTCCACCCCCACCCAGATGGAGAGGAATGGACGGACCACTGCCACTGCCGCCTCCTCCACCCCCACCCAGATGGAGAGGAATGGACGGACCACTGCCACCGAGTCCCATGCCCAGAACGTCCAGGGGGCCACCACCGCCACCGCCTCCAGGGAGCGGCGGAGACTGGCCATTGCCACCGAGTCCTCCCAGTAGACTAGCTAGAGCGTCCGGAGATGGGCCACCTCCGCCTCCACCTCCACCAGGAGGAAACGGAAGCGGGAAGGGCGCATCGCGACGCATTCCTCTGTCCCCACCTCTTCCTCTTTGAAGAAACGACAAGAGCCCGCCACCGCTGTTGCCATTTCCGCCACCAAAGGGCGAACGCTGGGCTTCCTACAATAAACATGTTAGAGATTCATAGTCTATTTCTGAATGGCTATGCTATGTACTGTACAATACTAAAGTAACATTCTTAAGTATAGGCCTACGTTACGTACGTACAATAGCTGCAATTGATGAAATGCCAACTAGTGCTAGCACTACAAGACGTGACATGGTCGATCACAAACGGTGATGTTTTCTGCTGATGAAAACGGTCTAAAGTGACATGCACTGCAAAGTTACAACGAAATGATTGTCTGAGTTTTGTTGACGTCTTCACCCAGGAGCAAGCCACCCACTTGAATTACTAGAAAGAAACCGGACTCTCCTGTGCGGGACAGGAACCCATTGAACCGTAAATTGTACTTGTCATACGTAGGGCCTTTATTGGATGGCTGATCGATGAACTGAACTCGCTTGCTCAAGGCAAGGGGGCATCGGCATCGCTATTATTACGACCAGACAAGACAATAGTTGACACTTGACTGAGTACTGGTGCAATTAGACGCGAGAATGGTACAGCTTGTAAAGTTGTCCACTATGACATGGACTTCCGGATAAACTTTGGACCGCAAATAACGACGACGGGGACCGGACGGGCACAGACTTCTAGATAATCTAGAAGTCCGTGGGACGGGCGACGGACGGACGGCGGCGAACGCGAAAGTTCGAAGAATTAAAGTACAAATTATAATTCTAGGACCCATGTATTATTTATCTCGAGAACTACGCGACGTAGAGCAAAGCGGTCAAACTTCCACGGATAACTTTAGCTCGCCTCTCCAATAAAAAAACCGTTTGTCTCCAGCTGCTCTGTGTGTCGAGATCTCGCCAAATTTCTTCAGTACTAAAATCGCCAAATCGGGCGTGGACCATTGGGCAATTCTAAACCTCGCAAACTCCCGAAAAATCAAAATGGCAGAAATAAGCATACGTGATGAAGACGATGAAAATGCGCATCGGGCGTACAGGGTCGTAGGGTGTCGTGGTTTGCGTGGTTTAGCGTCTGCCGAAAGGTGACACGATTTCAGTGCTGAAGGAATTTGGCGAGATCTCGACACACAGAGCAGCTGGAGACAAACGGTTTTTTTTATTGGAGAGGCGAGCTAAAGTTATCCGTGGAAGTTTTGACCGCTTTGCTCTACGTCGCGTAGTTCTCGAGATAAATAATACATGGGTCCTAGAATTATAATTTGTACTATAGCTTAGCCATGCAAGAAAGGAAGGAGGGATAGGGTGATGTGCCATGCCGCGTGCACGGAAATTGGGAGTACAGTTCCTATGACCCAGGAGAGCGAAGAGAAATTGATTCACTCCGACTCAAGCAGTCATCCATCCTGGAATTGCAGTGGTAAATGGAAATTTTTACATTTTGCTGTCTACTACGTGAAGTATGTACACGTGCACGTAGGGAGATTTTGACTTGTGCACTTGAGCGTATATTTACGGGTGTGCGTATATTTACTTGCAGCATTTTACGCACGAGTGCACAAGTCTAAATCTCCCGTGTGCTACGGTAATACCGCCTTCACCATACACATCCGTACATCCGACGTATCTAGGAGTACATATGGCACCGCAAACGACCACGTACGGACTTATGGTGGACGCGGCATAATTCGGACATTCGGTTGGAAAAAAGGCAAGCGTACGCCACTGAACGACTGTCCATTCATACAGTTGTGTTCACCGTGCGGTGGTCGCGCAGTGGGGCATTACGTCACCAAAGTGAACGAGCTTCGATGCCGCGTTTTGACGCCGTTGCGGTGACGTGAGTGCTCGTTTTTGGAGTATTGTACGAATTGCTAATCTGTACCCGGTAATACGTCGCAAAAAATTTATGCCCCTTAGACTTGCCTGAGATCACTGAAGTGTACATGCAGTAAGTAGGAACATGTAATTTACCAGACGAATAACCTGTGAATGAACTCACAACATAAGGGTAATCAAATTAGGTAGAGATAGTGAGGAAGACGTGCGCTAAAGTGCGCCATGACTCATCCACCTTTGACCCTTGCAATTACTATCTGCAACATAACTTAGTCATTACTGCCATTCCTTACTGTCTCTATCTTTGCTAGCTTTAATTCTGTACCGACGGAGCAGAATAATTATTTCAGCCGTGAGGAAGTTAGCAATATTGGTCCTTACTCTACATACAACTTCAGGCCATCAATGAAATGGTCGAATCGCACTGCGAGGTTTTATGCACCGGCTGAGAATCATAGAGCCACTGCTGTTACTACTATGAATGGGCGTAGTGGAAGTGGAAGGATGAATATGCAGCGGAGTGTGACGGAAGAGGAGGAGGAGGATGATCACCAGGATCAGGTGCGCACTGTTGTCGAAGAACTCATGAAGCAATACGAGCCGCAATACTGCAACTACAAGGACCTCACGTAAGACACTTACCAACCTACTCTACGTACATACGTCCAGACGCAGACGTGGATTAGCGCCAAGCACCTGTCGTCAATGGTGCTTATGTAAAGTACTTGTATGTACGGTACGTATGCATGCATTATACAGCTATCGTAGAGTAAGCTCAGGTTTGAGTGCTGCTGTTTTGCAGTGTGTTCGTTGGTACATATAATGTGAATGGTCAGATGCCCTCTGCTGGTTTGACTCCTTGGCTTTCTGAAGGCATCCAAAAGCCGCCGGACATCTATGCTGTCGGGTGAGTAGAGAGTAGACAGACAGGCACTCAGTCAATAAGACGCTACTTACACACTTAGCGGGAAAACTCCCGGGGAATTCCCCGTAAGTACTATGCGATGAAGCACAAAGAGGCCGGTGAATTCACCGGGAGTTTGAAACTCATCACGTGTGAACACGTAAGAAAAATTCGCGCGTGGGAGCAAGTGAGAATGCTCAAAGCGCGCGCGTGCGTGCCTGCGTGGGTTGCGCACTAGTGCCGTCTTATGTTGACATTCGTTCGCCAATGTATGAATGCGTTATGTGTTTAGGTTTCAAGAATTGGATTTGAGTGTTCAGGCGTTGACTGGAATGCGTGAGTCATCGCCACGAGAAGCTGAATGGTCACTTGTGGTCAAGAATGCCTTGCATCCACTTGAGGAATACGTCGAGGTATGTATGTGTGTATGTTCTAGGTCGAGATGTTAGCGCGCGCTTTATGCTCAGATTATAATGCATGCTGGGAAAGCTCGTTTCTACATTCATACGTATGAGAGTACTCATGAACAGTGCTAGTGTGGTGTTTCTTCTAAACTGAGTCCTCATCACGTGTGGTTGAGGCTGCAGTGTTTGGGTGTTGAGTGACTGTGGCCCATCCCAGGTTGGGTTGTGGCGAGGGCGAGTCTTCTTCTCCTTGGGAGATGTCTTCTAGTGCTGCTTCTTCTGAGCCGTGGAAGCTGCTGCTTAGTCGGGGAGTGGGCGACGGAGTGGGAGTGAGACGCGGCGCTGCTTCCTCATCCTCGCGACTCGGCGTCACGGAATTTGAGGACTTTCTTCGATTGAGCAGTTTCTGCAGCTTCTTCACTCGCCCGCCAGTTCTGCTGTTGCTTCTGCTCGATTTCTGCTCGTCCTCTTTCTCCCCGTCCTCATTTTTCCCTACTGCCTGCTCCAGCGTCTGCTGAAACGCAACGAGTCACCAGTTATCATCTTGTAACTACTGTACATACCCTTTATGGCTGTTGTGTATCATCAGAGTTGTAGCACATCCAACTTACGTTGAATTTGACCCAGTCGATATCCCTGAGTTCTGTTCGCTTCTCTTCTTCCGCCGATTGTGCTACCTTTTCTGCCCACTGCGGCTGCTTTACTTTCGGTCCTCGACCAGACACGCCGTTTCCCATATGGAAGAAATTACAGTCGCCCAGCTGTTTTTGCTCCAGTCAGTCCAGTTCGACGGAAGAAAAAAGCAGGCAAGGATTTTTGCAGTACTAGCTGCTATGAATTTTGTGCAATAGTACAAAAAGCCCGCTACAGGAGTGAAGTTTGTGCTGCAAGGCTATTGTCATATGTCGCCTGAGAGGGAGCCGTTGTTGCCAAGGGTGAGTGATAGCTTGATAGGATAATGCCTGATTACCGTACGGTCAGTCGAATGCCGTGCTATTGATCTGTACGCACGCACGCACATACAATACGACGTAAGCAGCACAGTATGGCATAACGTGTGCGGGTGCCGTGCCGGCTCATTATCCTCTTATTATGGAAGTGCGCCTTCTTCTGGTTTCCTGCTGTTGTCATGCCTGTGTTCTGTTGACTGGCACGCGCTTTGTTCTTTTTTAGGTTGGACGCGTGCGCTTGGTTGGCATGCTACTCTTGGTGTATGTTCGCCAATCATTGCGCTCCGCGATTCCTGAGCAGTCGGTTGTGACCAGCTATGTTGCCACTGGACTCCTCAATATTGCCGTAAGGAAGGAAATTTGCGCGCATATCATACTGTAAAACAGAACTAACATGCGCAACGCACTACATTCGTTTGAGTAGAGGCCTGGAGATTGCGCTATATAATAAATGTTAGGGAAAGCGAACGTACAAAAGTGCATCAGTGGAGACAGAAGTAGACTAATACAGACTAGAAGCTGATACTAATGCATTAGGGCAACAAAGGTTGCGTGGGTCTGCGTCTTCAAGTCTACGACACGAGCGTGAATTTCGTGAATAGTCACTTGGCTGCTGGAAATGACGACGGGGAACGGCGCAACCAGGACTACAGACAAATCGCCTCTTCTTTGGCCTATGAGTCCAAGAGCGACAGAATCGCCTCGCCTCTTCGTCTAGAGGATCACGAGTAAGCATGCTCTCTCTCTCCATCAACGGTTGCACTTCTGCATGCTCGGAAGCTACGTCTGTGTATTGGTTTAGTGCAGTGTTTTGGCTTGGCGATCTCAATTACCGCCTGCAGTATCCGACTGGCTACGCTCAGCCAGACATCAACGCCGTCAAGGCCAAGATAGCCGCCAAAGATTACAAGAACTTAACGCCAATGGATCAGGTAAGAATCATCAGTAGAGATGAAGCAACCCGTCATCACGCAGCTTAGATTTGTAGGTGCTTACTTTGACTTGTGTGGCTGTGAGGTTTTAGTTGCTACAAATGCAGAAAGCGCGAAAAAGCTTCCAGGAGTACGAAGAAGGCCCTCTTACCTTCCCACCCACCTACAAGTACGATCCTGGAACTGACGATTGGGATTCTAGGTATCAGGATGCCTGCCAAGCTCATGTACATAAGTATTACCATGTTATATAGGCTACACCTACTTTGCCCGTTGTTGTGTAATGCATGCGTGTGTTTCGTACGTAAACTGTACGTACGTATTGCCTTCTCAGCGAGAAGCAACGAGCTCCGGCCTGGTGTGATCGCATTCTCTGGCTTCGAAGCTCCAACTCCCACATCCAGCAACTGCAGTACAACTCAGTATCTCAAATACGGATCTCAGATCACAAACCTGTCAGGGCTCTATTCAAACTCAAGGTACTCACTCAGCCTACAATTGCGGCTTGTGCATCAATGCAGAAATACGTACATGTGTACCTTTCCACACTATTGATTTCATTTGCTGTTTCAGTCAAAACAAATTGATATAAGGAAGCAGCGTGTTCACTATGAAAACGCGTTAAGAGAAGGCGATCGGCTGGCGAACGAAGCGCTTCCTTCCGTTGAGCTCGACAGAGTTGAGGTACGCAAATCAGCAAATTATCGGCGTCTGAATTTCTAGCCAATCGGCGTCCAATCCAATGCTTTTATGTGTGGAGGTGGAACGACGTTGACGAAGCGTATAATAAAGGGGTATATTCGACTGTTGGAGAGAAAAGCCTCCCGCTCCCAATTATGTACAGCATCCATGGTCACGAGAGTGAAGAAGCGCTATTCTGCTCTCACGTTCAGCGGATGTTATTGTGTTGTCTCTTCTCTCCAGCAACCGCCTATGCGTACTAGCACGTATAGTACGTTTCTGTATGTAGCGTTCCTTTGCGTTGCAGTTCAACTTTGGTTGCGTTGAGTTCCTGGAGCCTCGAGTGGAGACGCTGCGTGTGCGGAATACGGGGAAGTACCCGGTGACGTTTCGCTTCAAGCGTCATCCGGGCTCGGCTCCGGGTCAGGTGTGCAAGCCGTGGGTCACCATCACACCGGCGAGTCACCGAGTGCAGGTGGGGGAGGAGGCGCAGGTGGATCTGCAGGTGCTGGTGGAGAAGAGCACCGCCTGGCAGCTGCACAGTGGAGTGGACAGCCTCAACGACACACTCGTCCTGCACCTGAACGGAGGACGCGACTACTTCCTCGTCCTGGACGCCACCTACCAGCCCTCCTGCTTCGGACAAGCACTGGAACACCTGCTCAAGGGCAGGACCCAGCAGGAACAGCTCCTCGTTCAGCTGGTAGTATGCACTACTGTGTCACTCAGCTCTGTGGCTACTTATGCGTAGACGTGTGCTCCCTTTGCAGGATGACAGTGATGATGCTGGACAGGTGGACGAGCGTCCAGAAAGCCTGAGAAACGTGCCATTAGAAATATTCAAACTGGTGGATCACCTAGAGAAGAAAGGATTGGATGTACGTGTTACGTGCCAACACACCTACGCATGCATAATAATATTGTACAATGTTCTGCTACGGTAATTGGTTACGTATTCATATCCGGAAGCGGAACATTTTACTTTTGCCAGACTGATTTGTTATTTTCCCAAGCGGGTACTCACGGTGATTTCACACTGATTAGGAAGTTTCTGGACAGTAGCCAATCAGGCGAGCTTCGTAAGAACCCCATTGATGTTCAACAATGTACAACGAACGGTAGCTGTTTCCAAGAATAATGTCGTGTCGCGATGCTTCGTCCCAGTTACTACGTCTCTGTGTGTTGTTGTAGCTGGTAGTGTGTATTCGGTGGCTGAGGCGTTGTTGCGACTCTTGGACTCTCTGCAGGAACCAGTGATTCCAGCCAATTTTGCTGACCAGGCGCTCAGACGTTCCGCCACTCCAGCTGGCTGTTGGGAGGTACAGTACTCTTCTGCAGTTCAAAATCTAACCGTTGAGTAGCGTTGTACTTATTCGGCTTGGCACGTTACTTGTAGGCTGTGACTGATTTGATTGGCTATCTTCCTTCGCATGGTTGTACGCTGGAGTATCTGGTTCACTTTTTGCAAAAAGTCGTCGCCAGTCAAACCAATAACGAAACGTTTATGGATATGCTATGTAAGACAAACACGAACCGATCCTTTATCTCTGCGCAACCGACGATGTACTCTACCTGCAATTGCATGACTTGTAGGCGCCGTTTTCGCTTCGCTATTATTTCGCCTGGAACCTGTCAAAGGATCTATCAATCTCGGGTCGTCCGCCAGATTACACGAGGATTTGTACAAGAGTCGTCACAACTCTGCTTGCGTATTTATCAGAAATCTAATAACTTCTGACAAAGACACTGTAATGCGTCAAGTCGACAGTGGGAGTCAGCAGCAGCAGCAGCAAGCGCCGATGCCACCACCCAGAGCAAGGGCGCCTCCCAAAAGAACTTCTACCAAGCTAAATAGTGCTACCACCGCTGAATCATCCAAAGCTCCACCAGGCAACTCCACTTTCTACGCCTGGTCACAAAAACCATGAATTCCAACCACTTTCAGAGACGTATTTAATTTAGTGTACTTACGTACTCTAAATGTCGAGTGCCAGTCGTCTTTCCGTGAGTTCTGCTCGCTAGCTTTGTCCTTGTTAGCAACGTGATACGGTAATGTGAAGTAGTCGTTCTATTCTTGTTATTTTTGACTAGCCTATCTATGTATATCCCATTTGCTAAAACATACATTTTGTCCTGTAATTCCCCTTGGTGTTATTTTAGTCCTCGGCATGTAAGCTGGTCACAATAAGCTAGCTAACTATAGCCACTCCTACACCAATTACGTACATACGTACTCAAAATTAAGCCCAGGTATGTCTTACACTCAAACTAAATACACGAAACATTGCAGTAAGGATGATACTTACTTACTACTTTTGTACTTAGCGGAGTGTGTGGTCTAGTTATAGTCTGGCCAATAGCAGTTGGCACTTGGACTCAAGGCGCGTTGCATAAAATAGATTTGCAAATGCGGATTTCTGTCCACGCTTCGTGTACTCCTATTTAGCAGAAGTACATGCAAACTACGCAACTCGCCTAGAGTCCAGGTGCCAACTGCTATTGGCCAGACTATAGTACATTTCGTTTTGCTTTCCAATGTTTTTATGCGTAGTAATTTATCAATAAAAATACTGTCACCGTGACCGTACCACCTCTTGAAGAATCGAATTCGAATATGCTCCACATGTATGTAGTACATCACGAGCTTTTCGTCTTTTGCATAGTCCAGATGGTGATTAGCTGTTCAGCAGGTTCTTCTTGCAATTGATTGATGGCTCGCTGATAGAGACTGGGTGTGATGAGCGGATAGTTTGCTTCTGAGAACCTCAGATACGCCAGCCATAAGTCGACTGATTCATGGCCGTGTTCTTGCAGGCTGAGTTCATAGGCATTTCGTATTGCAGCTGCGTTGGGCTGAGCGCAAGCCTCTTCCATTTGAATGTATCGTTGATACAGTGGCAGAAGAGTCGGTCTAGCTTGCGCCAGCCGCTTGAACCTTTCTCTCACTGCGCTCATGCCGCCCTTCTGCAAATGCCACTCCAATTCGCACATTCTGATAGGCGTAGATACGTTTGGGTCCAGTAGACTCATGGCTCCCTGGAAGAGCGAGGGCGTAGTTTCGGGCGCCACACAATCTGCCCAGTCCAAGCCCAACTGCCACAGCGGAAGGCTGCTGGAGACTGGAACCGTTGCTATCGCTCGATTGAAACTCTGCTTCATCTGCTGCTTTCGCTGCCTGTCCCATTGGCTAGTGGATGCAATCTCTGCCTTCAGCACTTCCAACCACACCTTGGCAGACTTGGGGCACACCGACAGGGCGGTCGCTCCTGCACTGGCTTCTATGCGCATCCAACCGAGCAGATCCTCCTCCTCAGACAGCAGAGACAACTGGTGCATACGGCTGTAAATGGCCGCTAAGAGTTCTCTACGTTCTGGAAACTGACAACGGGCGTAACGCGAAAGAACAAAGTCCAAATAGGCGCGCCACATCGCAGCAACTGTCGACGTCGCCGTTTCCGATTGATTGAGCGCCTCTTCGAACATTGGCTGAGTTTCAGCATCAATCAGCTTCTCCAGTTCCACGCTTCCCTCTTCTAAACCAGATTCCCTCTGGACAACTTGAGCCAGACGCTCTTCCACTCTCATTACGCACGCGGGCACACAGTGCGGCGTCCGCTCCATCAATCGCTGCCATATCTTTTGAGCCAGTTCCTGTGCGAATGGAAAACTCTGCGCCAGCTTCCACATGCTCAAAAGGAGCTCGGGTTTCTCTTTTTCCACTACTTCCTCCATCACAAGCTCGGCCAATTTCAATTTCAGTACTCTATCTTCCACTGCTTTTGCTTCCCTTGTCTTCTCCACAACAATGTCTACTGTTCCTTCTCCTTTTCCCCCCTCCAACTTCTCCCGTCTTGAGAACAGCTTCTCCACATATTTCAGCTCCAGCAAAAACAAATCTTTCCATAGTAAATCTGAGTCGGGATGAAAGCGTAGTGCATTCTGCAGTAGACGACGTCCGTTCTCAGCGCTGCCGTTTTCTTCCCACTCGAATTTTGCAGCCGCTGCCCACAGTTCCGGTTCTCCACTGTGCAGCTGCAGCAGACGAACGAAGTGCCGACTGACGTTGCCCTTCTTCTTCAAACTCTTGGAGAAATTTATGCGCTTCAGCCACAGCTGAACATGTCCTCTGAACCGTTCGCAGGCAGAACGAAATAGGCTCTCGATTTTCCGCTCTACGGCATAGTCGATCTCTTCCTTCTTGAACCAGTATTTCGTGCTTCTTCTTCTACGTGTAATCAGATGCAGAAGAAAGGTGAGGTAATCGATGTAGCGCACGAATTCCGCACTGGATTTGCTCTGACGCTGCAGCCGGTACTCATGTGCTCGACAGCGACCCACAATCTCTGAAACTTCCGTCCCTGAGAAGAGCTGGACCCGTTGCAATTGCTCAAACACTGGCAACAGCTGCTCCAAACCCAACTGAACCCATTCACCCATCTTTCTTCTCCTACCTTCTTCGTGCTTCTTTTCCTTTGCGCCGTGAAATTTGCGTCGTCGCTAGCTACTTACAACGTCGTCCGTCGATCGCGGTTCAAAGACTCGATGATGAACGCGACGGACGAAACGAGACGGGCGTGAATTCTTCGCTGACGCCTTTTGCGAGTTTTAGAAATACGCATGACATATGGACTTTACATGGATGTTTTTACTTAGTCAATCTAACAGTACACGATAATTCCTTTCGCCCGGTAATTTTTTTAAACATAATAATGATAGCAGCACACAGTAGTAGTAGTCAAGTCAAGTCAGATAGATACCTTATTGCAGTAGTAAGTAAAGTAGTACCAGAACGCTGCAGTGATGGTGGTCTATTATCGTTTCTACACTACACTATATTCTTGGTATAATAATCACGGTAGAGGTGTATTGTATACTATGCTAACCCACAACCATAGGATTGCAGCGCAGCCTCGCACCAGCAAGTCAAAAGAAGCGAGACGGCGACTGAGTGAGACTATGGATAAGGGGCTCCAGGTGGAGGAGGAGGCCCAGGAAGTGGAGGAGGCGGTGGTCCGAATCTGCCATCAAAGCCTGGGCCAGGTGGGGGGCCGCCGATATATCCGTCAGCTCCTGGGGCTCCAAGTACACTAGCTCTGGGCTGCGCGCGTGGGCCACAGTGATCACAGGATCCAGGTGGGCCAACAGGACCAGGAGTACCAGGTGGTCTGCAACATAGACACTATACCGCTCGGTCGGTCGGTATAGACAAAGTCAATGTGACCGATAATCTTACCCGGGCAGGCCGGGTACACCATCAGATCCCCTTTCTCCGGGTGGTCCACGTTCTCCTGGAGGGCCCCGTGGTCCAGGCTTTCCATCAAACCCCTTTGGTCCCGGTGGTCCTCTCGGGCCAGGCTTCCTATAAAAATATGCTGCCGTATGGAAGGAAATAAAATATGTACTATTATATGCGTGCATACTAGTAACCAAAAAGCGGAAATACATACCTATACACTATTATTTTCTACAATATTTGTGCATTTTGTAGCGCACCCGGGCGGTCCCGGCGGTCCAGGAGGAGCTCCATTGAGTACTTTTCCAGGATCACCGACCGGGCCTTTCTCTCCGGGAGGGCCTGGTTCTCCCCTTGGCCCTTGAGGTCCGACTGGTCCCTGTCTACCCGGCTCGCCTGGCTTACCGGGAATTCCCGGATCACCTGCTTCTCCGCGTTGGCCCTTTGGTCCGGACAGTCCTGGTGGTCCGGTTGGACCGGGGGGACATTTCTGGCAGAGATTGCTGTGGGCAGACGGTGGCGGAAGAATTCGGCCATCCTTGCCAACCATACCCGGCTTCCCTTTTACACCTGCCTTACCCTCTAGTCCCGGTCTTCCAGGCCGCCCTGGATTGCCGGGCGGGCCTTGCTGGCATGTGCAACCTGCGGCCGGAAAGAGGACGTAAATTTATTCGAGGGTCAATTCAATTCTACTATAGGGGCATGAGCGACGGAACATACACATACATGCGCCAGTTTGGGGTGGAGCTCCGACAAATCGTCCGCCGCCTCCGTGGTCTCTGTCTTGGAAGCCACCGGTCTGACGAGCAAAGCGCGAGGAACCAGATATTTCCAAAGCTAGCATCTGCTTCCAGATATCGCGGGAATGTGCCTATAATGTGGTGACATTTTCGAAGCAATCACATCAATCAATTCAATGCCGAGCTGCCGACACCGAAAAACCGTAAGGCTTTCTTGCTCGTGCAACACTTCCGCCATCGGTCTTCAAGTCCGTCCTCACTGTGCTTTCTTCTACAGGCTGTAAAATGTAAATCCGCAAATTAGAATTAGGTACCTTGCAGTGTTCCACGTCTGACAGCATCATGGTTCGCACTCGTTGCATGTACGTGTAGAATAGCGGAAGAGTGACAATACATAAGAACACAGAAGCAGTGCTGAATACAGTAGCTACGAAGGTGACTCTTCGGCTGGACAGAATCTTCGACTCCATGATTACGTTTCAAGCAAAAGACAAGACAAAACTCCGTATTTCTGTCCAGTGCGCCCACTTTGTTTCAAAGACAAAGAGGAAAGAAAGTAAATGACACTGTGCGAAATACCTAGAATTCGACGGGAGGGACACGGGCGGAAACTCGCGACCTTGCAAGGTGTCAATGTTTTATGGGGTAAAATAAAATCGTGCCGCGACTTTTCCCTCGTCGTTTCGTACGGCAGCACTAGATGAATGATTACGGTAACCACCGAGTCCGTTCTTGGGCTCAGTGACGTCAAAGTCGACTTTACCCTCACTCAGTCGTGTGCCGCGCAGATGGACAAAAATGCATCTTACACAAGTACTGCGTTATGTACAAAGTGCATAAAAATGAGATGTACGTATCCTCGTCCCATTCCCATGCCGAACTATTTGGTTCAGGCTCAGACGAACTCAGGGTGTTTCATAATGAACTCTCCGGATGTTTGCGTCTATCTCCACAGAGGAGTCATTTTCAAATGCGGTCTTTTGCAATAAATAAAGTAGCCAAGGCTTCAACGTTTATGCATACAAAATTTCAACTTTCTACGCCAACAGGAAGCGGCTCAAACAGCTCAGAAAGGCTGACCTCAGAAATCGAGGATGTGCCTAATATGTACCACAATAAAGAGCAATTCTACCAACCAAAAGCCAATATATTGTCAAATCCTGTTCATAGTCCAATGTAAGACGCGGCAGAACAAAATCTATCTACTGCCGTGGAGTGCTAACTTCAGCATAAAAACGAGTTTTTCCCCATAGTGAAAAAAAACAAATTTTTGTGTCCGAAAGTTTGAGCTTTCATAGCTTCCTTGGTAGAGGACTACAAGGCTGAAATTGTGGCTGCACAATATTGTAGAAGTCTTGGCTACCAATAAAGAGAGTACTGAAATCGAAAGCTCCGTTGATGAATGGGAGGCACAAACATCCGGAGAGTTTATTATGAAACAGCCCGTAGATTGATGCAGAAGAAAAGTTACCTCCATACCTAAAGTATCGATACGTTCGAGTCAAATTCTAAATCAAGTGAACCAAACCTTTATCTTCTTCACCGCATATGTACCATGTGTGTACGTTCACCAGGTACAATAAGACCCACATGAAAAATGTTGCCTCTAAAGAAACGAAAAAGCCCAATAAAAATCAAACTATTAATACGATACATGCATAAGAATAAGAATGGACATGAGAAAGGTACACCATAACAGTACTATTGCTTTTAGCACATCACTTCAGTTGAAAACTATCACAACACTCATAGCATACAGGAAAAGTCGCATGCCCTTGGAAAAAATAGCCTACAAAGACATGCTATGGAGTGAATTGTGAGCGACATCACGAAAATAGACCAGTCTCAAGAAAGTCACAAAATGGAAGAACAATAACCTCACTCAAATGTTAGTAAGCTTTACTACAACAAAATATAAAAATCCCAAGAATCTGCAAATTATCATCCATCACCAAACAAACATACCGTATTTACTACCTGTGCATAGCCCCCGGGACCTCTCAATTTTTGGGGCTATGCATAGGTAAATACGGTATGAGAGAAACATTTATGCCAATTTTATAGAGCCTAGTTACACGTAATATTACAGAAAATATAATATAATCCATCCAACGTTCGTATGTGCACATACAGAGCATCTGGGTATCATATCACAATTCAAAGCCGAAGGTATAGACATGTAGAACACAAAGTGGATAAAAGGCATGACAGCAACAGTTCAACACCACGCAAGAAGCAAAGAAAACCCCTCCCGTACCACAATCAATCAGCAGTTACAACTGTTGCCTGTACGAAGCAACGCATACTCTTATACCTTGTACTGATACGTTACGGTACAGTGGGGTAAAGTCGGACACCTACATACAGTACATTCATACTTTACCTGCTATAAGTTTCCCCTACTGTAAGTGTGCCTGTACGCATGGCCTTATGTGCCAAAGATAGGAATTCCAATTACATACCTATAACTTCCCATAAAACGTCGAGCATTTTCGAGCGAATATTCTGCCTGTCACAACCACACAAGAAAAATGACTTACTATTTATTTTTTGCTACGTACACTACGTATTATCGTGCTTCTTTGGAAATACACTGTAGGAACATTTTTCACGGTCCGGGGGTATTTCTCCGTACATGTTGAAGCTTCCGCGTCACTTTCCAGGCCGCCGTTCCATTGAGAATCTCCTGGAAAAAGAGATATTTCACTTGGTAGGCCAGTTGTGCCCCTCACGTGCCAGCAACTTTTCCCCAACAATCTTACCAGCGATCGACGCCTCTTATTTCGTAGAATTCCGTTCTGGCCATGCCCCTTCGATATTTTGACATAAATATATTGAATTCGTCGATGAGAAAATTGCGAGTTCCTTTTCTTTTTTCTTCCGTTTTTGGCGGGCCCGCACGCGACGGAGCACGTACTCCTAGAGCGCGCGCTCCAGCTTCGCTGCGCTCTAGGAGTACGTGATTTTTCGCGTGCAAGAAAAAGAAAAAACAAAGGAAAAACAAAAAGGAACTCGCAATTTTCTCATCGACGAATTCAATATATTTATGTCGAAATATCGAAGGGGCATGGCCAGAACGGAATTCTACGAAATAAGAGGCGTCGATCGCTGGTAAGATTGTTGGGGAAAAGTTGCTGGCACGTGAGGGGCACAACTGGCCTACCAAGTGAAATATCTCTTTTTCCAGGAGATTCTCAATGGAACGGCGGCCTGGAAAGTGACGCGGAAGCTTCAACATGTACGGAGAAATACCCCCGGACCGTGAAAAATGTTCCTACAGTGTATTTCCAAAGAAGCACGATAATACGTAGTGTACGTAGCAAAAAAATAAATAGTAAAGGGGGATCTGGCGGGAAAGTTTGTATGGGGAGGCAAATTTCGAATTTCCAACTTTTGAAAGCACCTACCTATGTAAAATTGCATCCTCTTTCGATCTAACCCCATGTTCTGGAGCCGATTTTGCCTCTGTGAAGCGGCACCCCAGTTAGAAAGCTTGAAATAGGCCAAAATGTTGCGAAATCTCCTTCCTAACTGGGGCGCCGCCTCACAGAGGCGAAATCGACTCCAGAATGTGGGGTTAGATCGAAAGAGGATATAATTTTACATACGATAGGCCCCTCAAATCTCAAAAATATAAAATTTGCCCTTCCCGTACTAAATTCCCGCCAGATCCCCCCTTTAACAATGCAGCAAGTAAGACAAAGCTGAAAAAAACAATACCTCGCGGACCCCAATCATAGAAATCTCCGTCAAAGTCCGTATATATGCGTGCTAAGATTTCCAACAAACATCCAGGAAATTATACGTGCTTCCTTATCTCCACAACTCCACCTCTTCATTGCTCTTAAAGCCGTAATATCGTCATTGGGCGCGTAGTTATACATAATATGGTCAATTTTCAAATCCTACTTGTAGTATAGATCATAGTATTTTGTGACAACTGTTCCCGAACATTACGTGGAATTTGCGCACAATTACGCAGAAGCTTTGGATAAAGTGATCATGCACGCCCTGTAACGATATTACGACGACAATGCCACCAACCAAAATCGGTGACATACGTAAGTGCGTACATACGCACTGTACACAAAATTGGTTGGTACCTAGAGTAGCTGTATGCTATAAAAAGTCAACAGTATGCATGTACGTAGGTTACATAGGCCTTTTCTCTTGAATCGGTAGAATCCAAGTGTAAACTGCCATTCTACGCATATCTAGGACACATCTGGCGTTGTTGTAGTGTGCATGGCTTGTCACTCCCTTCTGGCCCTTCGCTTGCGTTGCTGACTGCTCATGGAAGCATTCGTCGGCCATGATGCATCTAGAAACAATTTCGCCAGCCAAATATGTCCATGAGCACAGTTTAGTTCGTTTAATGCCCAATTCATAATGAATGGTGGAAGGTTGCCGGTAGCCTAGGCACAGCCACCGTATGTGTCCGCAGTTGCATAGGATAGGCATGCTGTCGCCCGTCCAACATTCTGTTACGTACTGCGTACGTATGGCAATAGCGTCCGAGGCCAGTAGTAGTGTACGTAAACCAGTTCTAGGCATGTAAGGCGAGTTTAGCCAAAAGTCTCCGGACCGGTCCCTGGTGGGGTGCCTCTAAGTCCGCAGCTGTGTCCGAGGGTAACGGGTTCGATTCCCGTTCGGTCCTATTTCTCTCCCCCCCCCCCTTTTCGGGGCCCGGCTATCGCCATACGGAACGCGGCACGTCACAATTCATAAAACGTATATGAACACATACATACATACATATTCTACATAACATGTAGTCCCTATTACTATCTATGAGGCTTTCTCAATCTCACCGGCGGCCGCGTCGTCCGTCTCTTCTTCCTCTTCGTCTTCGTCTTCGTTAGAAGTGGCTGTGTGCTTTTGAAGCTCCTTCTTTTTCTTGCTCTTTCGTTTCTTCTTCTTCTTGCCCTCCTTCGTCGTCCACTCTTCCTCCTCCTCTTCCTCCTCCTCCTCCGCTTCTTCGCCTCCTCCCTTCTCTTTCGCAGCTGCTGCCATCTCCGCGTGCTGCTGATGCTCTTCCGCTTTCTCCTTGTTGTGCTTTCGTCGTGTCACCACTACCATGTCGCCATTGTTCTCCTCCGTCGTCGTTGTCTCTATCTCTGACAGCATGACAGCTGATGTGGAGCTGGAGCTCTGCTGATCTCCCTTTTGCTGCTGCTGCGGACTCTCTCCAGCATCTTCCTCCTCCTCCTCCTCTACTTCCTCCTTGCCAACAGACTCCTTCTTCTTCTTCTTTTCGGAAGGAGATGGCATCGCCTTCTTCATTGGCTCCTCTGGCTTACGCTGCCTATCCATAGAAGACAGAGTACCAGCTTCCTGCAGTAACAACAAACGACACTTCATCTCCCCGTGTACACACACACACACAGACGCACTATCTACCACGTACACGCCCATGTACGCACATACACGCGGTACATGCTGGGCACGTAGTACGCATAATATGCTAACCGTGGTCATGTGTGACGGCGCCGTTGTGTGATTCTCCGTCGTTTCTGTATCTCTGGCTTGCGGCTTGTTCCCTCCTCTCTTGCGCGGTGTGACCATCTTCCATTCACCAACTGTAAGCAAGGACATGTCACAGCAGCTTTCAGATACTATAGTCGCAGCATGCATTCTGCGCAATACGGCTAGCGTCCCTATCTCTAACAACAGGCTACTATTATACGCTCACATACGCTATACAGCAGGCAGCAGACAAATTGTGCCTCCCCGCTCACCCTCCTCTTTCTTCTCCGTTGCTTCTTCGCTGCTCTTTCGCTCCTTTTTCGTTTTCCCCTTCCCAATTGAACTAGAAGTCGTTGGCGTCTCCGCAGCAGAAGCAACGTTATCCCGCCTCTTCTAAACAAAGCAGTCTCCCCTTTTTGTTCTGATACAAGCATCCACATACAGAAAGAAATGCGAGGTCACGTAACAAAAGCGACCTAGCGTACCCCAAACGAAGTGCCGTTTCGGTGTACACTGTACAGGTTGAGTTACAAAGGCAATCCAAACTTTTTTCTTGAAAATTGTAATTTCACGTTCTCTACGGTAATTCTCACCACCAATGCTGCATGCTGCATCCGTTAGAACTCGAAAATTTTAAACTTGTAAAAGTTAGAATATCGTGGGGTAAACCCGGCCACCTAAGATCCTTCGAATTTGCTGTTTCAGAAAATTATAAACCAAATAGCTCATTTCAATGAGGAGAGTTCCGGAAATCGATTGATATCACATTTGTATCAATCGGTCCATTGCTTGCTGTTGCTGAGATATGCAGCCCTGAAACTTAGAGGTGGCCGGATTTTTCCATGGCCGGGTTTACCCCATAGTACCCTACCACTCGAAACTACCAAGTAAATGGCAAAACCTCGGGGACATTTAGGTAAATAATGAGCAGAATCAATGGAGGGTAACCGATTGAAATTGGCAGTCAAAATCGTCTAGGAAAAACACCATGTGTGTAGAAAGCATACCCGCAAGCTAATCTCCGGTGTCTTCTGTTCATCTCCAATCACATTCCTCGGAGCTTCTTTTACTTGCTGCTGAGCATTGATTCCTATATTTCTCCCCTCTGGCGATCCCTTATTCGGTTTAGGCGATGACTGCGTTGCCTTGGGCGGCTGCAACAAAATATCACATTCGTGCTGACAAAACGAACGATGCGCCACTCAGTACATGAAATCAAACAAAATGCAGTTTTTGTATGTATGCATTCATACCCTTTTCGCAACTTTTTCCAGTTCTTTCAATTGCTGCAAGTACTCCTCTGGCGGCTGAGCACCGGAGCCCGTGCCACAAAAATAGACTATCACAACAAGACAAACTACTGCGATAATCGGGATGAAGACATGAATTCCTGAAACCAGACAATTTCATAGTTAGGTACAAAGATTTGTAGAGGAGAGACAAGGACACATACTTGTACGTGTCAAAGTAGGCTACAGAGGCACGTACAAACATGTTGGAGGTGACTATCGTATTATTGAGTGTAGGCCTATATCTCAATATAGGTACCGTATTTTTGGGTATAGCCCCGGGGCTATACAAAAATCGAAAGGTCCAATATGGGGGGTTATACATTGGGGGGGTGGGGGGGGATGATATACAATGGGAAGGGGGGGGGGAGGGATAAATATGGGACAAAATTTATGCTTGTGAGAGGTGTGTAGAAGCATGTTTTTGAGGTCAAAAGTACGCGTTTTAGGGCATAATCGTGGTTAAAACAGGGTTATTCTAGTATAAGACATGATCAGTTAAGCTTATAGGCAAAGTAGCTTGGTGTAGGAGTAGCTATAGCTAGCTTATGATCAGCTTACATTGGTAGGTCAGGTACCTTACAGTACATGGGGGTTATACACCAGGGGGATATACACCGGGCAAAATTTGTTTTGCCTGGGGGTTATACACTGGGGGATGTACAATGGGGATATACACCCAAAAATACGGTATATTCACTAATACATAACCCCACTTAGCCCATCCACTCCTACACGAAGCTGGATAAAGCCAGTCATGGGAAAACCCGGCCACCAAAGTTTCACGGCTGCATAATCTCCCTTCTTTCAAATGAGTTATTTGGTTCATTATTTGCTGAAACAGCAAGTTCGAAGGAGCTTAGGTGACCGGGTTTACCCCACAGTACCCTACATACGTACATATATCCCCTTGTATGTACCTATATATCTGCTAAGTGACACCCAAAATTGGGTAGTCGGTCCTGTTATAGCTTAGATTACGCACATACAGGGTGTTTCATAATATACTCGCCGGATGTTTGTGCTTATATCTCCCCACCGGAGTGTCACATTCGAATGCGGTTTTTTGCGTTGAATAGCCAAGGCTTCAACGTTGATGCAGCCAAAATTTTAGCTTCCTAGGTTGCATTGTCATGGCGCTGTGAGCGGTCAAATTTGCGGCGCCTTTTTTGGCGCAAAACGGAGGCAGGGCACTGAGGCGGGGCAACGGAATTGCATTTTCGCTTTTTTCTCGCTCTTTCAAGTCTGTTCACCATTCCACGCTAACTTTTATGCATTTTTGAGCAGTCTTGTCGAAGATAGACTTCAGTTTGATCACCATGGCATCAGCGTCCCAAGGAAAAGCTTGGATGGCCGAATTTTGGCTGTAACACTGTTTGCTAAGTTCGAATCTGCAAGAGAAGTGGTATGGAGATGGAAAACTCTACCGAAACTTGTGCTCCAGATAAAAACTGGGGAGGGGAATACTGTGGAAGGAAAACTAAGGAGAGAACTGGGTTAGGTAAACTGGGGAGAGAAAAACCGGAGCCGATCTGTACCTGGCCGCCTGCAAAAATGTGTGAAAATTGACGCTTTGCAAATCGAGCTGTTTGAGCCGCTTCCTGTTGGCCTAGAAAGCTGAAATTTTGGCTGCATCAACGTTGAAGCCTTGGCTATTCAACGCAAAAAACCGCATTCGAATGTGACACTCCGGTGGGGAGATATAAGCACAAACATCCGGCGAGTATATTATGAAACACCCTGTAGTTGTCTTTTGTCCTTTGCCCGTGCTTGCGAGAAACAGAAATGTTCATTTACGACTTTTTTCCCTGTTTCATCTCGTCTACTAAAGTACCAGAAGAGGCAAAAGACCAAAAACATCTTTCGCTGGACAGAATATAAGGAGTAGTTTGGGCTACCCAACCGCATCCATCTTTGACAGGAAGCACACGCACCATACGACAACATTGTCAGCCGTGTCCACGCACATAGTTGATAAGGAGAAGGTAGGGGTGTCCCAAAATACTCCTGCGCCATCTTACCTAAAATAGCCGTCTAACCTTCAACAAAATTGTAAACTATGTCCATAGCTGTCTGTGAGAAGATCCGATATGTACCCACAACAGGAAGCTGATACGTCCATACACAGACACAAAGGCTGCACTTCCAAGATTTTCTAGCAACTCACGACGGTCTCCACTTCATCATCTGCCTTCACTTCCCTGATCGAACTGGAGGAACAGAGCACTCGGACCTAGCACTAATAGTCGTCTACCTTCTAGGACGATGACATAATACAAAGACGGAGGAAAACGAGGAAAACAACACAGAGAGATCGCCGAGTATGGCGTTTACCTCGCTTGTCGCTTCGCCTTGCGCTCGCTCACTCGACAATTATTCCAGAAGGCCATGATTTTACGGCAACCCCAGGCAACCCTATTAGGCGCCAGCCGCACATAACTGATTATTTTTCATTATTTTGCGTTTGTAATAAAACTTTCAAGCACAAATACGCACGAACAAGTTATGAAGATTGTGTGGGTTAAAGATAGTGATAAATAAAGGACATAAATAAGTCGAAATGTACATATTTTTGTACGTTGTCTAGGTTTCTAGATGTCCATGCCATGCTTTGCGAAGGACTCCTAGACTATGCATTACTTGTGATTTGGTTTATGTGTCCTTGGCTTAGCAACGGCAAGTCCGTGCAACGGCAACCCTACTCGCCTGAAGGAAGGAAGGAAAAGGAACGGCAACGGCAGCGCAGCGGCAGGGCAATAAATACCAGAACCGGAAGGCATCGAACAACCACGGTTTGCTTTGATATCAGGTAGCCCAACCATACTTTCTTCGGGACACAGTCAGATCTCTTTGACGAATCAGAATGAGCGGAGGGAACGATTTCTATTCGTCCGACTCGAATTACGGGAATTTCTCTGGTGGCGGAGGAGGATATCGTGGAAGAGGAGGAGGAGGAGGCAGAGGAGGAGGTAGAGGGGGAGGTTATGGACAAGGAGGCGGTTATGGATTCCAGATGGGGATGGGAGGCGGGCTTGGGGCACAAGCATACGCTGAAGCTGAGACAGCCATGATGGCTGAAGAAGTACGTCAAGAAATCACCGTCGTGCAGGCGCAGGGACTCAAACATGCGGAACGATGCTTGAAATACGGTACGTACGTACACTTTGAGGCGTAAAATAACATTGGTATGTCGTTACCAAGCATTAATGATCACACTAATATCTCTGGATCTAGGCGATGCAGAGCAAAGCGGTCAAAAACGCCACGGCTAATTTTCAGCGGGATTGACAATAAAACACCGCTTGCGTCTAGGTGCTGTCAGTGGCGAGATATCACCGATTTCCTTATGTACTGAAATCGCCAAAATGAACGTAGACCATTGGGCAATTCTAAACCTCGCAAACCACGACACCCCACGATTCTGTACGCCCTATGCGCATTTTATCGTCTTCATCACTTATGCATATTTCTACCACTTTGATTTATCGGGCGTTTGCGAGGTTTAGAATTTCCCAATGGTCTACGCTCATTTTGGCGATTTCAGTACATAACTAAATCGGCGATATCTCGCCACTGAGAGCACCTAGACGCAAGCAGTTTTTTATTGTCAATCCCGCTGAAAATTAGCCATGGCATTTTTGACCGTTTTGCTCTGCGTCGCCTAGATCCAGATATATTTTTACTGTGTGATCATTAGTGCTTGGTACCCAGTCCAGTAGTAGGGTACCATGGGGGAAAGTCGGCCACGGGAAATTTCGGCCACCTAAGCTTCAAGGCATTATATCTCGGTAACCATGCGACCGATTGAGACGAGTAGGATATCAATCGATTCCTTGAACTTTCCTCTTTCAAATGAGCTATTGGGTTCACCATTCGCTGAAACATCAAGCTCACGGGTTACGTTTTTCAAAAAGAGGTCAAAAATGACCAAACTTTAGACATTGCGCAAAAACACCCTGTATGTTATAAATGAACACCCTGTATGTGAGGGGCAAGGGGGCATCGTACCCTACCCCCAGGCGAAGTTTCAACCAAATCGCCCCACTGATACTGGAGATATAGCAATAAACAATTTCAGTACTTAGTGGGGTAATTTCGGCCACCTAACGCCTGTACTGAAGGATGGGAAAAGTCGGCCGGCCGACTTTACCCCCCAGTACTGAAGGAAACTGCAACATTGTAACGTCAGCGAAATTCTTCCTAGTTTGAGCTGATTTTTAGCAATTAGTTAGCTGATCCAGTTTAGCAACTTGTTCTGCTTCTCTTGCCAAGGGCGCACCCCTAAATTTGTCCTGACAGTCTCAAAAATATGCTTGAGAATCAAGTTGGTTCCTATAGGTGGCCGACTTTACCCCCCAGTACTGGATTCATAGGTGGCCGACTTTACCCCCCAGTACTGAAGGATACTACAACACTGTACTGGCAGTGAAATTGTTTCATTCACGCCCATCCACCTGTTAGTTAGAGCGAATTGACTGGCTATTTGGCTGGCCGATGCATTTGGCAGACTGTTCTGCTTCTGTTGCAACTGACCGCACCCTGATATTCGTCCTGGGAGTCTCAAAATACACTTTTTTCTTAGGTGGCCGACTTTACCCCCAGTGGCCGACTTTACCCCCCAGGATAAAAAGCGCCAACTCTCTAAATAAGTTCAGCAATTAAGTCGCACTTGGCACCCTAAACTCAGCTTCAAAAGACCTATCTTTTGGTATATTACTTGCTTTGTTTCATGCACTGGTTCCTGAGATCTGATTAGGTGGCCGACTTTCCCCCATGGTACCCTATATATGTATACTGCATACTGCATATATACTGTAAGAAGGGGCTGACTATAATATATATGGGAGTTGGAGTAACCACGAAGTTGTATTGGTGCAGAATTGGAGAGACTGGAGAATAACGGTGAGCCTGATCTGGTTGAAGTGGATGTGCCGCGGGCAGTGAAAGTGGTCAAGCGAGTACTCATCCCTAATCAGAGATATCCACAGGTGTGTACAGGCGCTCGCTTCTGGCAAATAAATAGCCTATGCTGTGTCATGCTTCGTTCACCAGACGTCCGTAAATCCGTACGTCCGTGACGTCCGACGTATCTAGGAGTACCTACATGATGGCGCACCGCAAACAACCATGTACTCCTTGATACGCTTTACGGATTTACGGACTTTTGGTGACGAGGAATCAGGGAATACCAACAGTTGCGCTTATGCTTTATTTTGTCTTGCTGTGTTCTAGTTCAACTTTGTGGGTAAGCTGCTGGGTCCTGGCGGGAAGACGTTGCAAGGTTTGGCCAAAACCTACAAATGTCACGTGTACGTGTTGGGCAAAGGATCCACTAGAGACAGAGCCAAAGTGAGCGCCGGCCTTCAACCCAACCAGACGCAATCTTCCTACACGTAGTATGTGTGTGTGTGTACATTAGGAGGAAGAGCAGTTGAAATCAGGCGATCCGAAGTTTGCGCATTTCGCCGGTCCGCTGCACGTGCGCGTGGAGACAGAGGCGCCCATTCCCATCGCCTACACGCGCGTCTCCGGCGTACTCAACGACCTACATCGACTGCTGCAGCCAGTAAGTCAGACTGCATCACACTCCACCACTGTCCAAAGCGTACGAACAGGAGCAGAACTGTACAGGTTCGCGACGACGTTGTCCTGAGCCAGATGGAAGAACTGAATTCTCAGCCAGGCGAAGAGGGCGGAGAAGAGGAAGAGGAAGAAGAAGCGGAAGCTCCTCCTCAGCAACAGAACGCCGGAAGAGGCAGAGGAAGGGGCGTCGCAGGCGGACGGTAAGTCCAACACCACCTACTCTTACACGTTCATCCACCGTACTTCGTGTAATGTATGCATATACATACATATTCCTAGACTGTGTGAATTATTTCAGAGGTGGAAGAGGAGGAGGTCGAGGACGAGGCGGGGGACCCCCAGGAATGGTCTCCTATCCGGTAAGCACCTGCCTTCCGTTGCACTTGACAAGTATGTATGTACGGTACTGTACAGTGTGGCATGCACACGCACGTGCTTTTTTGTCTTGTAGGGCTACTATGGAAACTACGGCGGAGGCGATGGAGGAGGGTAATGATGCATTGAATTAGATTTATATATTGTATGTTATGTACGTGTGTATGTACGTGACATTGGGTCAAAAGGCTGTTTGTGATGAACGGGGATAGGATTGTGTCTGTTGCATTGTCAGTCGGCATTAGGATTGAATCTGTTGTGTTGTTGGCTAACCGTGATATCAAGGATAGATAAGGCAACAAGAATGACGGATTGCAGAATTTGCTTCAAAGATATCTCTATTCTTTGTCCGCTATACTTGTTGTTCTATCTTGTATTAAAGGGCGGATGGGGCAAAGATTTGCCCATAATGAAGGAAGAAATCGATTTTTGACATTCCTTCGGTCAACCTATGCAGTTTTTTATGCTGAATCGATTCTATCCCCATTTTGCCTACTCGTAGAGAAAACCCACTTGTAAAGTTGTCTTCGAACGCCCATATGTTCTTGTCAGCGTCAGTCCGTGGGGAAATTTCAAAAATCGATTTCTTCCTTCATGATGGACAAATCTTTGCCGCATCCGCCCTTTCATCATCGTGGAGTGCATTGCTATAGATTTGGCGGCGGTTTCGGAGGTGGCAAGATGATGGGAAGAGGAGGTGGAGGAGGAGGAAGAGGAAGAGTAGGACGCGGTGGAGGACAAAGAGGAGGGGGCAGACCCTACTGAATACAACAACTCATACAACCACTCACTGAGGTACTCTTGAATACACCCACACAGACTGTTGGGAGTAATCGTCGTTTCTTCCCGTTCTTGTCCACTCCACGCTAGTTTTGACTGCGCACTCCTAGTTGTGCTCATTTTTGACACTGAGGTACCATCATTCTGTCGACCGGGTTGAGCACCATGATTTTATAGTCCTCTGAAATAACGGACCTGCACGGCTCTCTATGCGCGCCGTAGACAGTATGGCTCGCGCGAGTAGAATTGCGAAAGAAGAAAACTAAAGTTGGCACGCTTCCAACTGCTGTAAGGGAATTTGTGTTGCTTTCTTTCGCAACTGTCTATGCTTGCGCCGTAATTTCTTCAGTGTAGGTCCGCTAATTCAGAGGAATACTAGTACAAAGAAAGCATGATGTTCGACCAGGTCGAACGAATGAGAGTAGCGACGAAGCGAGATTATTAGATTTACTCTACTATAGTCTGCTGGTCAATAGCAGTTGGCACTTGGACTCAAGGCGAGTTGCTTAGTGTGCATGTACTTCTGCTAAATAGGAGTACACGAAGCGTGGAAAGAAATCCGCATTTATAAATCTTTTTTGCACAACGCGCCTTGAGTCCAAGTGCCAACTGCTATTGGCCAGACTATAGTGCAAGGAGTCAGTACAAAACATCGCGCAGTCAAGTTGGGTCTCGACTTGAATGTTAATAAACGGCGATTACTGCCTGACTGTACTATTGACGAGTTGCGCTGAGCGACACTACATGGTCGCGAGCTGACCCCTCTGTTTTGCACAGATTTTCAGTGCAATTTTTGATCGGTGCCAAATACTGTCGTTTAGCGCAACTCGTCAATAGATTACTATATAATTGAAACCAACCTGTGCAAACGGGCCTGGCTGGATATCCGTCGTTACCCGGAAGAGAGCGGGTGGAAGAGCATGGACGTCTGAAACCTTTTTCTATTATTTATCTTATCCCATCATCCGCTCCACTCTGTACATCTGAAAGAATAGTAGTATACCTAGTCACGCGTCTTTGCGTTTTCGTCGGCTCCTGGCCGGGTAACAACGGCGATTCTGGCGGGCTTGTTGGCTCAGATGGGTAATCCCTACACCCATCACAACCCCCCCCAACCCCGCAACTCAACAAAACCAACAAACCCCCCCCCCCCCCTTCAATGTTACGTCTCCTGGAAAAGAAACAGCAGTTAGGCGTTGCACATTTTATCCAAATTTATTAAAGCAGCTTTTGAAACTGCACTGTTTCCAAGGGGCCATCATGCGATGGCCTATTACAAACGTACAAGGGGAAATTATCCGTATCAGTATTGCAATATTATGGCGTACATACATACAGTACGTTCCCTATAGCCCGTCTGCTACAAGGTAGCGACTATTCCGAATCGGTTTTGCGTAAAATAGTAACTTTTCTTGTTGACGCATTTTGCTCCTGAGACGGCTCCTTCGCACAAGTAAAGAAAACGGGCGAGTTTGAAAAGACAAAAGAAATAAATAATTTCGAGTCTATATAGTATGGCAGGAAAACATTGCGTGAATCGCGAGAAAATTAAACATAAGTGTTACTATTTCACGCAAACCGATTCGGGACAGTCGCTCGTTACCTTGTAGCAAACGAACTACTGTTGAGATACAGCAGACAGCAAGAAATTGTGTGCACGTCGTATCCACGCCCAAAAAGCGAATCTTAGCAGCCCATTGAAGCCGCAGCAAAGTGTGAGCTATTACAGTTAGTTGAATACCTATTGTCATTGTTGTTGTGGTGTACACACGTTATGGTACAGAGAACGGTTGTTCACTCAGGCTTTGCTGCTTGCTTTGAGTTAGGGTCTATTTTAAGTTGGGAGTGATATTGGCAAGGCAACCCATCTGAGCCAACAAGCCCGCCAGAATCGCCGTTGTTACCCGGCCAGGAGCCGACGAAAACGCAAAGACGCGTGACTAGGTATACTACTATTCTTTCAGATGTACAGAGTGGAGCGGATGATGGGATAAGATAAATAATAGAAAAAGGTTTCAGACGTCCATGCTCTTCCACCCGCTCTCTTTTGCGGGTAACGACGGATATCCAGCCAGGCCCTTGCACATTGGTTAAACTTTATATAGTAATCTATTGACGAGTTGCGCTAAACGACAGTATTTGGCACCGATCAAAAATTGCACTGAAAATCTTGCAAAACAGAGGGGCAGCTCGCGACCATGTATGTCGCTCAGGCGCAACTCGTCAATAGTACAGTCAGGCAGTAATCGCCTATTAACATTCAAGTCGAGACCCAACTTGACTGCGCGATTTGTACTAACCTTGCACTATAGTCTGGCCAATAGCAGTGGCACTTGGACTCAAGGCGCGTGTGCAAAAAAGATTTATAAATGCGGATTTCTTTCCACGCTTCGGTACTCCTATTTAGCAGAAGTACATGCACACTAAGCAACTCGCCTTGAGTCCAAGTGCCAACTGCTATTGACCAGCAGACTATAGTAGAGTAACAACAATCTCGCTTCGTCGCTACTCTCATTCGTTCGACCTGGTCGAGCATCATGCTCTTTTTGTAGTCCTCTGAATTGGCGGACCTACACTGAAGAAATTACGGCGCAAGCATAGACAGTTGCGAAAGAAAACACAAGTTCCCTTACGGCAGTTGGAAGCGTGCCAACTTTAGTTTTCTTCTTTCGCAATTCTACTCGCGCGAGCCATACTGTCTACGGCGCGCATAGAGAGCCGTGCAGGTCCGTTATTTCAGAGGACTATAAAATCATGGTGCTCAACCCGGTCGACAGAATGATGGTACCTCAGTGTCAAAAATGAGCACAACTAGGAGCGCGCAGTCAAAACTAGCGTGGAGTGGACAGGAACGGGAAGGAACGACGATTACTCCCAACAGTCTGTGTAGGTGAATTCAAGAGTACCTCAGTGAGTGGTGTATGAGTTGTTGTATTCAGTAGGGTCTGCCCCCTCCTCTTTGTCCTCCACCGCGTCCTACTCTTCCTCTTCCTCCACCTCCTCTTCCCATCATCTTGCCACCTCCGAAACCGCCGCCAAATCTATAGCATGCACTCCACGATGATTAAAGGGCGGATGCGGCAAAGATTTGTCCATTATGAAGGAAGAAATCGATTTTTGAAATTTCCCAGCTCGGACTGACGCTGACAAGAACAAATGGGCGTTCGAAGACAACTTTACAAGTGGGTTTTCTCTACGAGGAGGCAAAATGGGGATAGACTCGATTCAGCATAAAAACTGCATAGGTTGACCGAAGGAATGTCAAAATCGATTTCTTCCTTCATTATGGGCAAATCTTTGCCGCATCCGCCCTTTAAAGGGGAACTTTGGGCGGAAAGTTCGAGGTAAGCCTGCACTGATCATTCGATAGAGCATAAAAAATGCTGCAAAACGCACCAAGTCCCATCCCTCTACGTTGCGTCGTTCTTGAGTTACAGGCAAAAACTGATCTGTGAACGGGAAACTCAGCTTGAGAGCATGTAGCTCGCTAACCATTGCAACGATCGGAATAATTTTGCTACCACCGTGTGCTCCGTTTGGTGTTGTACCTTTTTGTTGTATAAACTTTTGCTGTATCTTCACTGTCTGTGGAATGGGAGGCCAAAAAACAGGTGTCCTTGCGCGGTTTAGCACATATTTCGTCCATGATGTGGACGTGGACGAAATGTGTGCTAAACTGCGCAATGACACCTGTTTTTTGGCCTCCCATTCCACAGGCAGTGAAGATACAGCAAAACATTATACAACAAAAAGGTAGAACACCAAATGGAGCACACGGTGGTAGCAAAATTATTCCGATCGGTGCAATGGTTAGCGAGCTACGTGCTCTCAAGCTGAGTTTCCCGTTCACACACAGATCAGTTTTTGCCTGTAACTCAAGAACGACGCAACGTAGAGGGATGGGACTTGGTGCGTTTTGCAGCATTTTTTATGCTCTATCGAATGATAAGTGCAGGCTTACCTCGAACTTTCCGCCCAAAGTTCCCCTTTAACACCTACCCCGAGGAAGCCGTCATTGTTGTCAACAACTTTTAATTTTGTTGTCCGATTGTTGTCGGATTGTTGTCGGATTTTGTACTGTTGTTGTCACAAAATCCGACAACAAACGAACAACAAAAGTAAAAGTGTTGACAACAATGACGGCTTCCTCGGGGTAGGTGTTAATACAAGATAGAACAACAAGAAAAGCGGACAAAGAATCGAGAAAATCTTTGATGCAAATTCTGCAAGCCGTCATTCTTGTTGCCTTATCTATCCTTGATATCACGGTTTAGCCAACAACACAACAATCCTCATGCCGACTGACAACGCAAAAGATACAATCCTATCCCCATTCATCACAAACAGCCTTCTGACCCAATGTCACGTTGTACATACACGTACATAACATACAATATAAATCTAATTCAATGCATCATTACCCTCCTCCATCGCCTCCGCCGTAGTTTCCATAGTATCCCTACAAGACAAAGAGGAAGAGCGTGCGTGTGAATCCACACTGTACAGTACCGTACATACATACTTGTCACGTGCAACGGAAGGCAGGTGCTTACCGGATAGGAGACCATTCCTGGGGGTCCCCCGCCTCGTCCTCGACCTCCTCCTCTTCCACCTCTGAAAGCAATTCACACATTCTAGGAATATGTATGTACATGCATACATTACTATATGTACTACACGAAGTACGTACGGTGAATGAACGTGTAAGAGTAGGTGGTGTTGGACTTACCGTCCGCCTGCGACGCCCCTTCCTCTGCCTCTTCCGGCGTTCTGTTGCTGAGGAGGAGCTTCCGCTTCTTCTTCCTCTTCCTCTTCTCCGCCCTCTTCGCCTGGCTGAGAATTCAGTTCTTCCATCTGGCTCAGGACAACGTCGTCGCGAACCTGTACAGTTCTGCTCCTGTTCGTACGCTTTGGACAGTGGTGGAGTGTGATGCAGTCTGACTTACTGGCTGCAGCAGTCGATGTAGGTCGTTAATTGCGCCGGAGACGCGCGTATAGGCGATGGGAATGGGCGCCTCTGTCTCCACGCGCACGTGCAGCGGACGGTAA
>JASAMW010000598.1:0-20764 GCA_030247985.1 Epsilonema sp. ZAB3_2
CGTACGCACTCGTCTTCTGCGAATGCGCCAAAAATAATCTTTCACCCTAGTCTTCTCCTCTGCGTTACGGAGCCGATTGAGTCAATCAGTAATAACTGGAAGATTGGTTTCCACTTTTGTCAGAGAAAGAAACAATAGTCATTTTACTGGGTGCGATCGACAAACAACATTCGAAACAAAAGAAATCGACGCCGCTTGAAAACGGGCAGGGCATTCGCCATTGGTGGTGGCGGTGGTACATAAACCGTATGGTTGAGAAGAACCATAAACCGTATGGTTGTGAAGAATATGTGGCAATTTCTCCGACTCAACATGGTGGCCCTGCTCATATTACTCAGCTTTTCGGTATGGCAAATTTTTAGGCCGAGCAAGAGCACCATTGGAAAACCGAAAATTGTTGAAGTATCTATGGTAGAGCGCCCCACGTCCCAAATATAGGCTTAATTTTAGACTTAAAATGGTCGGGTACAATTACAAATACGTTGGCCTATTGTATTTTTAATTATTCTTGATCTGTGTGTTGCAGCCGCAAGTGCTTGCTCAACGGTGTCACAACACGTTCCAGACTTACTTGGAATGCATCGACACGTTAGCCGATCGCTCTTACGCCGCTCTGGAACGAGAGCTGCAGAAAGATTTCAAAACTGAAGTCGGCCGCTGCTTCACTACCGACATACGGCAGGACCTAGCCACTGCGCACAGGTGCTCCTTTAATCCCGCGGACTTCGACAAGGACGTGTTCGGTTCAGAGGGTCCGCTGGCACCCTGCCCCACGTGCCTGAAGGTTTGTGACCGCATGTTGGCTGTCTCAAATTTCTGTCTCGCCTGAAACGCGAGAGGTCCAGGGTTCGATTCCCTGGCACATCTGACAAATTTCCTTCTCGAATATGATATAGGTAGCTGTGGAGAAGTGGTAGATGTGCTGTTGGCCTATTTATTTATTTATTTGTTTAGGTTATTTATTTATTTATTTTGTATATTTATTTATAATTTTATGATACGTAAAATATTTTGGGTCGAGAGGTTTAGTTTGTGTACATAATTGTGTAGGTTGCCAAATTCATCAAGAAGATCTTTTTCGAGGCGAACACGCAAAGTCTGATGTGTTTGCGGCACGTGATCAAAGACGCAGTTCAGGATGAAACGGAGCACTGCATCGCCAACAAGACTCAGGCTCCCTTTAAGATACAGAACTTACCGGATTTTGATCGACAAGCTGCACAGAATCGCGCTTTAGTGTAAGCGCATTTAAAATGTACCGTACATACAGGGTGTCTCACGTAGACCTACCTAACGACTCAGCCTTATAACTTCCGTATTACAGTAGATATCAAGCTGAAATTTTGTCCCCAAAAACCCAAGAAAATACCATACTTTGTGGCAAAATTTGAGCCAGGTAGGTCAAGTAGGGATGAAATTACGAGCTTGCGAAGTTGCGACCACTTTTTTCAACATTTTGAAATCAGTGGCGCCACTATTGATCTCGACAGACCCTTGAAGGCTGTTATGGGTGGTAAATCGCCTGTATTTTTGAATCCTTTGTGTTCTGGACTGTGGTCATGTTCAGCCATTGTTGTTTCACCATATTACCTTGTTGGATAAGCTGCTTGACCATGCTGAGCAGAAGGTTCTTATCTCAAAGCCATGCTCAGTGCGGAAAATGATAAAAACAGGGTCCAAAATGTCTAAGCCTGTAATTTCGTTCGCTGTGGGCCGATTTGGTTCAAATTTTGCCACATAGTATGGTATATTCTTGGGTTTCTGGGGACAAAATTTCAGCTTGATATCTACTGTAGTACGGAAGTTATAAGGCTGAGTCGTTGGGTAGGTCTACGTGAGACACCCTGTACATACCGGTCGTCCAGTACAGCGGGAAAAATTAACTTCGGCTAATTTCTTTTTCACCGACCGTCGTACAGACATATAGGCCTAGCACTTTAACTATTTGCCCTTTGTCAGAAAAAATTCACTCACCACGATTTTTAGCGAAAAGACGATCAAAGCTTTCATATCGCCACTGTACGAGTTGGAGCTTTGCCATTTGGGCGCCATACGGGGACATATCAGCGCAGCGGCGCCACAGTTTACCAGAGCTTGTCTGGAAACGCCGCAAAAAGGCAGCTACACAAAACACTGCAGAATCATGAAGACTTGCAGAAAACGGTAAGAAGCGAAAGCAAATACGAAGGTGTACACGGATTTTGTGTTTTTTTGGAGTGATCCCAGAGTAAAATGTCCTACAGGACATGTTGTACGTTGGTAGAAATGTGTCCAAAATTGCAAAAAAACACAGCGATTTCTTTATTTTTCTTTTAGATTGAATTCAAACTGTCAAACGGATTTTATGACGGTGGAGCGATACGCTTGCGAATGTTTCAACGAGAAGCGAGAAGACATTAAGCGTCAGATCCGTCAAGTGCCGAAGATGATAAATCAGATGGTGAAAGCGAACAAGGACGCGCCACTCTCCACGCTCAGTCAGAAATGCGTTAATATCATCGGCCTCTTACTGTGAGCTTATGGGAGTGATGCATAAAGTACGTCACGCAAAAATAGGGGGAGGGTGCTTGGGGCGAATGTGACGTGACGTAAGCATGACGACGTGTCACTCCATAAGTACATTGGCATACTGAGGGGTAAGGGCCACAAAAAGCGTGACGTACCTAGCGGATGGGGGGAGGGGTTTGGTGACGGATGAATTTTTGCCTGACGTACTTTATGAATCTCCCCCATAACTGTACATACATTAGATCTGCCTTTTGCCTAAACCTGAGCCTTTGATCTCAGCAAAATTGCAAAATTACATATTTTGCTTTGTTGCATTTTAGAAAATCTAAATCCGGCGTAGACTGGAAACGAGTGATCAATACTGCGATCACCACATGTTTGCGCGATCAAATTCCGAAATTGGGTCGCAAAGCGCTGGATGTGGACACAATGCTGGAGTTGGGCTGCAAATTCTCGCTCAATCGATTCAGCAAAGGCGGATTGAGGGATCTGGCGATTGGGACGAGATTTTTACAGGTCGTCATCGACTCTATGATCGTACGAGTTAACCGTTTCTGCGCCGGGGAACACTGTGATTTGGTACAGGGTTAAGCATGCGCGTCCGCTTGCTTCTGTTTACGGCATAATTAGGGCAAAATGCATTTATGGTTACTGTATCACCTGCTGTACAGTACAGATCCATAAATAATCGCTATATTACAATAAAAGCACACAATGCTTTAGTTGGTTTTATTTTGCAGTGCATAGACCTTTAGCAATACAGGTAGACCTATTCCCTTCTACTGCGTGAATGTAGCTGTATTATTCAACTTCATTTTGGTTTCCAGTTAGTTCGAGCTGTACACGGAAAGAAACTGGTCCTACAGTAATTTTGGATTCAGCAAAGGGCCATTGTTCATGAACAGAAGCACTGTGGTATGGATATGCTTTCACTTAGAATGTAGAACAGTAAAAGCAAAAGCGCGTGCGTGCTTTTATTTACGTATAAATCTAGTGTACTATGTAGTATGTACGTATACGTATAGCATAGCATAGCATAGGTTTTACCAAGCGCGTCCAACGCAGCTAAATACCTACGACACGACGACATTTGCTAAGCTTCGTACAGTTCAGCTAAAATTACGATCATGGTATGACTATCTGCTTCTCGTTACATTGCTACAGCAAGGTAGCAGTCGCCGTGGTCATGTACTAAATATGCTCGCTCCCTGCAACGAGGGACCTATGTAGCTGCTAAACTAATATACCTACAGTAGTACCTGCGTAGTATGCATGCAAGTTGCCGTGTAAATTTCGAGTGTGCTTGCAAAAGCTCCCGATAACGTTTCTGCAACGCACTGTTCATCAGTGAGGCGCTACATACATGAGCAATCCCGGCCATACTAATACCGTATACTGGGAGAAAGGTGGCGGTGTAGAGCTGTACGTTCATCCGAAAATGTCGGAGAGAAACGCGGCAAACTGCAGCGTTCTACTGCTTGCCATCTGTCTCGTGCTTCTTATCGTTTCCTTGGTCGTCAACCTCATTTCCTACTCGAAAATTGGGCACATAGACGAGCAGGTGAGCAGTCTTTCGCCTGCGGACACAACTCCTCCGAAGCCTGTACCGCCGCAGCCTGGCAAGCCGCCAAAAATCGTCGATGCAGCTAGCGTTTCCTGGCCACCTCCTTCAATTTTTGGTCCCATGGGTGTGTACAAGAGGACGGCTGTAGCTACGGAGAACGACCTGTGCTCAGAAATTGGCAGGTGAGCAATGAATACTGTACGTAGTACGTACTGTAGGTACGCGTAGTACACTGTGTGTTGAATAGCCGGTGAACCTAAAAGAAAAGGACTCTTCGAGAGTCCGCCGTTACTGTGCTGTGGTCGTAATGGGGATACGGTCACTTGGTTGCCGGAACTTTGGTTGCGGTCACTTCGTTGCGGCGTATTAGTACATACTACCTACATACCCTTTTATCTTTGTGTTGCTTACTGACGCGTGTCTTATTTTTCGACGAACTCCTTTTTTTAGTTATTAACATCGTGGCATGGTGTGTATGGTCGACATCGTGGTATATGGTCATATCTATGTTATGTACGTACGCTAGTACCACAATGTCCACAATTAACAATTATTATGGGGAGAAGTTCGTCGAATTTTAAGACTCGCGTGGGTAGGTGCAGTATGTATGTAAGTATGTACATACGGTTGATGTCACATTCCTATCACGCGCTGAGAAAATAGCGCCCAAAAATGTCTTTTATCGTTTCATCGACTTTCATCACCTTTGTAGTATGTATAGCCTACTTATGTAGGCTACCCTCGATATTTTGCACCTTAGGTACCGTAGTCCGTAGTGCCGTTGAGATAAACACAACATACGCTATGTATGTACGTAGTGCAGGACCATGCGAATTCCTTCTTTCCAGAAATGTGCTGATCCAAGGTGGAAATGCAGTGGACGCAGCCGTGGCAGCCACCTTCTGTATCTCGACCGTGAATCCTCATCACAGCGGCCTGGGAGGAGAACATTTCATGACCATCTATCGCATTAACGGGTGCCTGTCTCTTTTGTCCCTTCGAATCAGTTTCTGGAGTACATAGGTCGTATAAAAGCGTTGGTGCATTTTTTAGCAGCAAAGGCGAATGTCACGTCATAGACGCCCGAACCAAAGCGCCAGCAGCAGCTACGAAGGATATGTACCAGAGCAACCATGACGAGGCCAAATATGGTAATATGGTATGATGGTAAATTGATGGTAATATGGTAAGTTTATTACTGGAGTACGACATTGCCAAGTCTAACCTTAGTCACTCTTTGCCTTGCCTAGCTGAAATACATATTTTCTTGCCTTTGCCTTTCAGGCTTGAGGGCACTAGGGTACCTGTGTATTCGTACTTACATATACTCAACTCACTCAGTACTTACGCATACCTACGTATTGTACGTACCGTACATATAGGATGGAGAGCTATCGCCGTTCCTGGCGAACTGCACGGTTTGTGGACTGCACACAAAAAACATGGGAAAGCCACTTGGAAAAGCCTCATCGAACCCAGTGCACGATTGGCGGAAATGGGGTTTCCTGTATCAAATGCACTGGCGGACGCTTTTAAGCGGAATGAGCACATACTCAGAGCGGAGCCCACCCTCAGGTGCGAGAATGAATGCAGCGGAAGGGGGGGGGGGGGGGATGGCCCCTGTTAGTACGTATACCTCCGACCCAAATACGCATGTTAGACATTGGTACTTATGCACATTATAATGGACCTACGTAAGGTAAATACGTACGTATACATATGTACAGAGTACAGACGTATTGTCTGGCTGACCTAAGTTGGCAGTGTACATAATGTCAGTAGGCAACCCCGCGTGTGACGCTTAGTAGTTCTTGGTCCTCTCTTGGCCACTTCTTTGTCAGAGGCATTCACAATCGACGTAAATATATATTTTACCATTCGTATCATCATTTCAGATTATTCAGTTTTCAATGCCTATGCCGTACTACGACCGTAAGTACATACAATAATATGTGCTGGACGTGGACACAGTGCAACATGTTTGTCTGACCCTGATGACGCAAAAAGTTGCCAACCGGAACCGGACAGGAAGACTTGATTGTTGTTTCTATTATTTCTCTCAGCCTAACGTACCTACCCCGTCTCTACCGTACCCTATAGTCTCCTATAACCAATATTTGCGTGATCGGTGGAAAGATGGAGTGACCAAGACCGTTGGGAGAAGTTTTAGTAGCAGCGTAGTAGCGAGAACTGACAAGGGCCGGGGAGCGGTCAACAGTATCGATTTTCCTTCACTATGTACGTAACTGCCAACACTACTCAGCCTATCTATACCTTATATACCTACTACTACGTATGTACAACATGCGATCATGTATTCAGCAGTGTTTTCATACATCCATCCACAAAGCAAGTGTACAAGGAAGGGGACGTGATGAAGCGACCAGTCTACGCTGCAACCCTCAAGGAATTGGCAGAGTCAGTAGATCCTGTTCAGCTTCTCTACTCAGGCGCTATGGGCGAGAAAGTTGCCAAGGAATTTCAGGACAACAGTGAGCAGGATGTGTAGTGTGACTAACAATCGACAATCGAATCAAATTGACAGAAAAGAACGAACCTGGGGAATCTTTTATTTGTATGTACATAGATGCTGTGATTACATTGGGAGATTTGAGGGCGTACAGGACGATCGAAAGAGATCCAGTTTTGACCAAGATGAAGAACGGACTGACGGCTTGCGGCCCACCTCCCCCATCTTCCGCGGTCATCACACATCTGGTGTACAACCTGCTCAGTGGTATGTAATGTACGTACAGCTTGTGTAGCGCACTACTGTCGGTCAGTCGGTCACTTCAACCAAAAAAAAGCTGCTTTTCTCTGAAGGTTTTCCACTAACCCACAAGAACCTAACCACAATTGATGGCGAAGTTGACATCTATCACAAATTTATGGAGGCCATGAAGCTGGGGTACGGTCAGAGAAGACAGATGGGGGACATTGATTTCAACCCGAACGTCATGCCGGTATGTACTGGTAGAAAAGAAAATACATACTACAGTACAGCGCAATGTTTAGTTTTCTCTTTCATCTAGTACAGTACGGATGCTACACATTATGTACACCAAATCGGACCGCCAAAGCGAGGGCATTTAGGGAAGCTTCATAAAGTGCGTCACGCAGAAATAGGGGGAGAGGGGTTGCGGCGAATGTGACGTTAGCGTGACGATTATGTCACTCTATATACATAAGCATACTAGGGGGGAGGGGGTGACGGCCAAAAAAGCGTGACGAAAGCGTGACGCGGGGGGGGGGGGGGGGGTGGCGACGGATGAATTTCTGCGTGACGCACCGAAGCTCCACTTATCATCAGGAATTTGGGTGGCCCGAAATTTTCCCGGTCTGAAATTCTTTTGGTAATTTTCGCTATCCAAGCGCTTTTCAGCTGGTAAAAAAGCTTACCGATAGTGGCTTTGTGGACAAACTCCGAGAGAAGATCACTGATGGAACTCATCCTGGCAGTTACTACGGTGACATAGATAATGCGAGCAGTGACCATGGAACCACTCACATCTCAGTTGTGGACCACTGGGGCATGGCAGTCTCCATCACTACAAGCATAAACCTCGAGTTAGTCAGTAGTACCGTACCGTGTACTGTGCGTGTGCAACCCAAAGGAAGCTACTTTTTTGCTTGTCTTTTTCGTCTGTAGATTTGGTTCTCGCAAGCGATCAAACAGCACTGGCATCATTTGGAACGACACCATGGATGACTTTGGTTACTCGACTTCGACGAAACCCAACGAATTCGGCTTTCGACCGTCGACCGCAAACTTGGTGGAACCGGGAAAGCGACCCATGTCATCCATGAGTCCAACTGTTATTTTCGATGAGCGTACCGACATTGTAAGAATCGGCGAATATTAATTGGTCGCGACGATAATCAAGATGTATTTTTTATTTATAGTATACCCAACCATCCAGCCATATGAATGCGTATACCTATTACCTATCTATGAAGAGAATAACAAGTTTTTTGTGACCAGGTGAAGCTGGCCATCGGTGCAGCTGGAGGATCCAAGATTATTTCCAGCATAAATTTTGTCTTGATGCAGCACCTCATGTTCGAGAATTCACTCAAGGATGCCAACGACAAACCCAGACTGCATGATCAACTCGC
Source organism: Epsilonema sp. ZAB3_2 (assembly GCA_030247985.1). NCBI lineage: Eukaryota > Metazoa > Nematoda > Chromadorea > Desmodorida > Epsilonematidae > Epsilonema > Epsilonema sp. ZAB3_2. The sequence continues at coordinate 8,189 of JASAMW010000598.1, forward strand.
AGTGGATTACCACGCTGAGTACGAAGAAGGCTTTCCAGAGGTGATGGTCAGAAACAGACACAAATGCTATATTTCGCCTTTGTATGAACGTAGCAGAGTTGTGACATTCAGGAATATGTGAAAGAACTTAGAAGAAAAGGTCATAAGCTGAAAGTCGGTTCCAGTATCTACAACGCCCTGACTGTTGTGGAAAAAGGTCACGCCCGGATTAAGGCGAATAGCGACAGCCGCAGGGGTGCTGCTGCCGTCACTGCTGGATATTGAGAGCTGAGAACTTATTCCAAGAGAAAGAGAGACAGAAAGCAAGAGTAGAAGATATTTAGAGAAGAACAAATGAATACAAACCAGGTCACTAAACTTATACAAATGAAATTTCCGCCCTGGAAGTTCTATACAGTGTACATAGGTACAGAGTACATGTACTAATTTTTATTTATTACTTGACTCATTCACATTGGAAAGAATAGGATATGCCCTAGGCGTACGCCTGGCGCATCCTGCCTGGCTGTCCAATCGTGTCGAGCCATAGACACGCTTAGCGTACGTTCATGCCTTCAGGGCTTGTGTCTGATATGAATGGGTCATTAGGTAAGTCGTAGTACTACGTACTACCTATACGTACGTACAGAAGTACTTACAGTACCTACTGTAGTAAAGTTATTGTCTGTTTTCTGCTGCGCTTGATTGTGTCATGTCGAGTGAAAGTGCGCTTTTGAAATACAATACGAGATAGGCCTATTTTATTTTATGATACAATACAATATGATGATACGATAAGTAAACCATACGTGCACGCGCCGTGTGCAACATGAGACCAATGACCTGAGTTTTCTATGTGAATGGCCGGTAAATGACTACATGACATCGAAAATAACATCTCCAAGAGAGAGCTAGTATTGCATTATGCTGTGTCAGGCCATCCAATATCCATCTCCAGTGGTCTCAACGAAATAGTGAACGAAATGCACGGTTTTAAATAAAGCAACAGGAAGACAGACGCGACAACGGTGGTGGTTCAGCATTACTTCAACGCAAAATTTTGTTCTACGTAGTTGTGACCTTATTAACCCCTCTATAATCTCAGATGGCCGCCTGGCCGCATACACACCCCTTGTGGCCACCCCGGCTACGGCCATGGCCAACTGTTTGTTTACTGGCCGCAGCCACCCCACGGCTATGGGCGGCCACGGCCGCAGGGTGGCCACAAAGGGTATGCGGCCAGGCGGCCATCTGAGATTATGGACTATGAAGGGGGTTAAAGAGCTCGTTCTCTACAAAAATGAGCTCGCTCTCTTTACAAAAAGGATTGGCGTCGTCTCTTTAGCGGCTTAACTATACCGGACCTGCCGTAGTATGAAAGTTGCCGTGTAAATTCCGGGTGTGCTTGTTAGCCCCCGCAAGCGTTTCGGGTACACACGTTGATCAGCGAGAGTTTTATACATGCAATCCCAGCAACACCAATCCCAATACCGAGCTACCAGTATCACAGCAACACCAATCCCAATACCGTACATACTGGGAGAAAGGTGGCGGTTAAACTGTACGTTCATCCGATGAAAATGTCGGAGAAAAACGCGGCTACAAGTAACTGCAGCGTTTTGCTGCTTGTCATCTGTCTCGTGCTTCTTATCGTTTCCTTTGTCGTCAATCTCCTTTCCTACTCGAAAATTGATCGCATAGACGAGCAAGTGAGTAGTCTTGAGGCTTCCGCTGGTGAAGCCAGCGTGTCCTGGCCACATCCTTCAATTTTTGGTCCCATGGGCGTATACAAGAGGACGGCTGTTGCTGCGGACAGCAACCTATGCTCAGAAATCGGCAGGTGAGCAATGAAAGTATGGATACTTTATATGTACGTACAATTTGTGCAGGCTAAAGTACAGTACAGTACAGGCGGCGAACCTGATAGAAAAGAACTCCTCGATAGTCGACCGTTATGTGCTGTGGTAGTATGGCATGTAATTTACCTTACCCTGTGCTTGTGCCGCTTACCCGTAACCGTGTCTTATATTTCTACGAACTCCTTTTTCAATGTCAACATCGTGGTCAGGTGTGTGCAAGGCTTTAGATGAGTTTTTAGCGGCCGACCGGACGGACCAAAACATAAGTGGTCCGGACCAAACAAGAAAAACACAAATTGGCCAAAGCCCTTCGCCTTCCTTGGGCCACCTGTCTGCTCTCTCACATCCCTGCGATCTTCTCCCTCCTTTCTCCTTCCTTCCCGCTCCCCCACGCTGACCCTAATCTTCTTTATGACCATTCAAGAGGGAGGAAACAAAAGCTCGTCCGTTTCGTCCGATGTCTTGGGCTGGGACGAAAAAGTCCGGACCGCCGGCCCATTTTGGATCAACTAAAACGCACTAATCCTTCGGCCGGCCGGCGGTCCGGCTCTTTTTGCTCAACTAAAAAACCCTTATTGACAATCGTGGTATGGTCGTACGTACATACGCTAGTACTGTACCACGATGTTGACAACAGACTAAATAGGGAGAAGTTCGTCGAAATAAGACTCGCGTAAGTAGGTAATAAGTACGTAAAGTTGGTGTCACATTCATTTCACGCGTTGAATACCTACAATTGCGCCCAAAAATGTATGTATCGTTTCTTGTTTCGACAATATTCGATTTCAGCACCTTTGTATGTACCTGTATATGATACAGTTACGGTAATGTTCCCTCGGTTTCACACCTATTAGATGCCGTAGTCGGTGTAGTGCCATTGAGATAAACATCACATACACTATGCGTACACGAGTGCAGAACCTTCTTTATTACAGAAATGTTCTGATCCAAGGTGGGAATGCAGTGGACGCAGCCGTGGCAGCTACCTTCTGTATGTCGACCGTGAATCCTCATCACAGCGGCCTGGGAGGAGAACATTTCATGACCATCTATCGCAATAACGGGTGCCTCTTTGTCCTTAGAATCGGTTGCTGGAGTTTCGTCGTATTGCACATTTAGTAAGAGTTGGTGCATTTTTAGCAGCAAGGGCGAATGTCATGTGATAGACGCCCGAACCAAAGCGCCAGCAGCAGCCACGAAGGATATGTACCAGAGCAACAATGACGAGGCGAAATATGGTAATTTTATTTATATACCATATTTTTGAGCGTACGGTATAGCCCCCGGGCAATACAAAAATCGAGAGGTCTGATCGGTGTTATACACTGGGGAATACGTGAGGTGAGGGGTATGAATGGGACAAAATTATGTTTCTGAGAGGTGTGCAAAGGCATGTTTTTGAGGTCATAGTCCTTGGCTCCTTGCCTTGCCTTGCAGCCTTGCTGTGCGGCTTAGCCATAGCCTTAGGTAAGTCTTGACTTAGTTAAGCTCAGGCTTTCAGGTTTGAGCACTGTGTGTAAAATACCTGTACTTGTGTGGTCGTAACTCGTACGTGGTACATACTCAACTCACTCAGTATTACCCGACTACTCATTCCTATCGTACATTTAGGATGGAGGGCTATCGCCGTTCCTGGCGAATTGCACGGTTTGTGGACTGCACACAGCAAGATGGGAAAGCCACTTGGAAAAGCCTGATCGAGCCCAGTGCACGATTGGCGGAAATGGGGTTTCCTGTATCGCATACACTGGCGGACGCTTTTAAAGGGGGATCTGGCGGGAATTTAGTACGGGAAGGGCAAATTTAACACTTTTGACTTTTGAGAGTCCTGTCAGACGTATAATTTCATCCTCTTTCGATCTAACCCTACACTTTGGAGTCAATCTTGCCTCTGTGAGGCGGCGCCCCAGTTAGGAAGGGGATTTCGCAACACTTTGGCCTATTTCAAACTTTCTAACTGGGGCGCCGCTTCACAGAGACAAAATCGACTCCAGAACTTGGGATTAGATCGAAAGAGGATGCGATTTTACATAGGTAGGTGCTTTCAAAAGTTAGAAATTCGAAATTTGCCTCCCCATACAAACTTTTCCCGCCAGATCCCCCTTTAATCGGAATGAGCACGTACTCAGAGCGGAGCCCACCCTCAGGTGCGAGAATGAATGCAGCGGAGAAAGGCGGGATGGACCCAGTTAGTAAATGTACACTCCGACCCAAACTACGAATTCCAAAATAAACCAGCCTTCCGTGCATGTAACTCTGGAACCACACCTTTGATTTTCATACGGTTTTTTTCTATTTTGTAGCCACAGCTTCAACTGAGATGTGTGCAAAACTGTAGCTTAATAGGCCCACTGGAAGCTTCTCAAACACCTTCTTTCTCCGGCGGTCAAAAACGAGCATTTTTTTAACTGTTAGTGCCGATTTAGGAGTCTTCTGTTCATGGTTCTAAATAAAATTAGTCTCTTAATAAAAAAAGATGTCCCAAAATGCTAGGAAATGTATGTCTCACGCATTATTCCCTGTGGCAGCATAGCAAACGCATGGAACATGGTATCTTGAAAAATGAAGACCGAATTTTTCTCCATACTAAAGAAAAACGTCTATTTTGAGTTTCTAGAGTCAAACGTCGCAATTTCCAAAGTATGTGTACCAATTAGTTGAAATTTTGTGCACATCTTAGTTGAAGCCTTGGCTACAAAATAAAAAAACCGTATGAAAATCTCAAGTGTCGTTCCAGAGTTTCATGCACCGAAAGGTGGCTGGTTTATTTTGGGACACTCTGTAGTACTAAAGGTAGGCATGTATAACGTGTAGCTGTACAACATGCGATCACGTATTCAGCAGTGTTTTCATACATCCATCCACAAAGCAAGTGTACAAGGAAGGGGACGTGATGAAGCGACCAGTCTACGCTGCAACCCTCAAGGAATTGGCAGAGTCAGTAGATCCTGTCCAGCTTCTCTACTCAGGCGCAATGGGCGAGAAAGTTGGCAAGGAATTTCAGGATAACAGTGAGCTCGATATATAGGCCTATACAGTTTGACAATCGATAATCGATTCAATTTGAAGGCAAAAAACTAATCTGTGGAATCTGTTATTGTTTGTAGACGCTGTGATTACATTGGGAGATCTGAGGGAGTACAGGTCGATCGAAAGAGAGCCAGTTTTGACCAAGATGAAGAACGGACTGACGGCATGCGGGCCACCTCCCCCATCTTCCGCTGTCATCACACATCTGGTGTACAATCTGCTCAGTGGTATGTACACATGCGTACGGTGTGTAGCGCACTACTACTGTCGGTCGGTCACTTATTAAACCAAAGAGCTGTTTTGTGAAGGTTTTCCACTGACCCACAAGAACCTAACCACAATTGATGGCGAAGTTGACATCTATCATAAATTTATGGAGGCCATGAAGCTGGGGTATGGCCAGAGAAGACAGTTGGGGGACATCGATTTCAACCCGAACGTCATGCCGGTATAGAAAAGAAAATATACGGCACACTGTTTAGTGTTTTCTTACATCTACTGTTCGAATGCTTCACATTATGTACACCAAATCGGACAACCAGAGGGCATTTTCACCATAGGAATTTGGGTGCCCCGAAATTGCCCCGGTCTGAAATTTTTTTATACACGGTAAATTTTAATATTATTGTCATCTAACCGTTTTTCAGCTGGTAAAAAAGCTTACCGATAGTGTCTTTGTGGATAAACTGCGAGAGAAGATCACTGATGGAACTCATCCTGGCAGTTACTACGGTGACATAGATAATGCGAGCAGTGACCATGGAACCACTCACATCTCAGTTGTGGACCACTGGGGCATGGCAGTCTCCATCACTACTAGCATAAACCTCGAGTTAGTCAGTTAGTACAGTACACCGTACCGTGTACTGTGCAATGAAAAGCGAGAATAGCCCAACATTGACAACATTGACCAAGTAGGCCTACATTATTGTACATAATTACCTACATACATACGTACGTACATCAAGCATTGAGATACACACAGTATCTACGTACTTTACTGTAACTGCATTCTGCATTGTTCTCTGTAAGTGACCTGTGACCACCTTAAGGTCGCCCACAACCGGTGCTAATACGCACCAACCCTTGCAAACCGAGAGCATGCTAAAAAATTTAGTAAGTAGGCTGTGGCTTGTCCCGATTGCACCAACCCCCAACCCCAACCTACTCTCTAATTTTGTTTGCGTCTGCAGATTCGGTTCTCGCAAGCGATCAAACAGTACTGGCATCATTTGGAACGACACCATGGATGACTTTGGTTACTCGACTTCGACAAAACCCAACGAATTCGGCTTTCGACCGTCGACCGCAAACTTGGTGGAACCGGGAAAACGACCCATGTCATCCATGAGTCCAACTGTTATTTTCAATGAGCGTACTGGCATTGTAAGAATCGGCGAATATTATTGGTCGCGACGATAATCAAAATTTATCTTTATTTCACAGTATTTTACCATCCAATCATCCATCCATGTGAATGCGCATGCATACCCTATACCTATCGAAGAATAAGTATATGGATAATACCTGCAAATCTTTTGTGACCAGGTGCAGCTTGCCATCGGCGCGGCTGGAGGTTCCAAGATTATTTCCAGCATTAATTTTGTCTTGATGCAGCACCTAATGTTCGAGAATTCACTCAAGGATGCCAACGACAAGCCCAGACTGCATGATCAACTCGCCGTGGATTACCACGCTGAATACGAAGAAGGCTTTCCAGAGGTGATGATCAGAAACAGACACAAATGCTATATTTCGCCTTGTATGGAGCAAAGTTGTGACATTCAGGAATATGTGAAAGAACTTAGAAGAAAAGGTCATAAGCTGAAAAGTCGGTTCCAGTATCTACAACGCCCTGACTGTTGTGGAAAAAGGTCACGCCCGGATTAAGGCGAATAGCGACAGCCGCAGGGGTGCTGCTGCCGTCACTGCTGGATATTGAGAGCTGAGAAGAATTTATTCAAAGAGAAAGAGAGACAGAAAGCAAGAGTAGAAGATATTTAGAGAAGAACAAATGAATACAAACCAGGTCACTAAACTTATACAAATGAAATTTCCGCCCTGGAAGTTCTATACAGTGTACATAGGTACAGAGTACATGTACTAATTTTTATTTATTACTTGACTCATTCACATTGGAAAGAATAGGATATGCCCTAGGCGTACGCCTGGCGCATCCTGCCTGGCTGTCCAATCGTGTCGAGCCATAGACACGCTTAGCGTACGTTCATGCCTTCAGGGCTTGTGTCTGATATGAATGGGTCATTAGGTAAGTCGTAGTACTACGTACTACCTATACGTACGTACAGAAGTACTTACAGTACCTACTGTAAAAGTTATTGTCTGTTTTCTGCTATGTCGAGTGAAAGTGCGCTTTTGAAATACGATACGAGATAGGCCTATTTTATTTTATGATACAATACGATATGAAGACGCAAGACATGATGACAAGCAGAAAACAGACAAGTCTTTAGCGCGGGGTACTCTCTAGACATATCGGCGCGAGAACAACAGGCCGCACGCTGGCGGCCAACAAAAGAGCGGGCGAGTGCGGGACCAAAGACAAGAGGGGAGTTGAGAAAATGAGCTGTGCAGTGCAAATCATGCTATACGCTAATAGGGGCGTAATCCCTCTGCGTGCGTTCGACTCACGCACTGGCTGCCCAATTCGAACTGCTACTCTCCTGCTCATACCCCCGACAAGCAAATCGCTGGCTGATCGCTGGTGATCGCTGGCTGATCGCCAGCAGCCAGCGATCGACCAGCTGCCAGCGAAAACCAGCGATGCGGCCCAGCGATCAACCAGCGATCAACTTATTACGCGTATGGGGGAGAGCTACGCTTGACTGCGATCGCTGTGATCGCTGGCAGATCGCTGGTTGATCGCTGGCTGGTCGCGATCGCCCGGCGATCCAACCAGCGATCAGCCAGGATATGCAAACTAGGGTATGTCAATACAATACGATATGAGATACGATAAAAGACAGAAACCATACGCACGCGCCGTGCAACAGAGACCAAGACCGAGTTCTATGGAATGGCCGGTAAATGACTACATGACATCGAAAAGGACATCTCCAAGAGAGAGCTATTGCATTATGCTCTGTCAGGCCATCCAATCCATCTCCAGTGGTCCCAACGAAATAGTGAACGAAATGCACGGTGGCCGCATGCACCCCTTGTGCCTTGTGGCCACCCTGGCTACGGCATGGCCAACTGTTTTCTGGCCGCAGCCACCCCACGGCTATGGGCGGCCACGGCCGCAGGGTGGCCACAAAGGGTAAGCGGCCAGGCGGCCATCTGAGATTATGGACTATGAAGGGGGTTAAAGAGCTCGTTCTCTACAAAAATGAGCTCGCTCTCTACAAAGGATGGCTCTCTCTTAGCGGCTAACTATACCGGACCTGCCTATATGAAATTGCCATGATTCAGGGTGTGCTGCTGGCCCCCGCAAGCTTTCGGGTACACACGATCAGCGAGATTTTACATGCAATCCCAGCAACACCAATCCCAAACCACATATACTTGGGAGAAAGGTGGCTTTAACTTACTTCATCCGATGAAAATGTCGGAGAAAAACGCGGCTACAATAACTGCAGCTTTGCTGCTGTCATCTTCTCTGCTTCTATCTTCCTTTCTCAATCTCCTTCCTCTCGAAAAGATCGCATAGACGAGCAAGGAGTAGTCGAGGCTTCCGCTGGGGTGAACCAGCTGTCCTGGCCACATCCTACAATTTGGTCCCATGGGCTCTACAAGAGGACGGCTTTTGCGGACAGCAACCTATGCTCAGAAATCGGCAGGGAGCAATGAAAGGATGGATACTTATATGTAGGGTACTACAATGTGCAGGCTACAGTACAGTACAGACGGCGAACCTGATGAAGAACTCCTCGATATTCGACCTAGACTCGCTGAGTAGGTATTAAGTACTAAAATGGTGTCACATTCATTACGCTGAATACCTGCGCCCAAAAATTATTATCTTCTTTCGGCAATATCGATTTCAGCACCTTACTATTACCTTATATGATACAGTACGTAATTTCCCTCGTTTCACACCTATTACCTGAATCGCTATGGTAGCCATGGGACCAAAAATGAAGGATGTGGCCAGGACACGCTGGCTTCACCAGCGGAAGCCTCAAGACTACTCACTGCTCTCTATGCAATAGGATATTCAAGTAGGAGGAGATTGACGACAAAGGAAACGATAAGAAGCGCGCGACATGGAGACAAGCAAGCAAAACGCTGCATATTAGCCGCTTTTCTCAACATTCATCGGATGAACTACATAAACGCCACCTCTCCCTATATTACGTATTGATTAATATTTGCTGGGATTGCATGGAGATTCTCACTGATCAACTTTACCCGAAACACTGCCGGGGCTCGCCCCGATAGCGGCAAGTTCATACGGCAGTCATTAGTAAGCCTGGAGAACAACGCCCAATCCTTTAAAGAGAGCGAGCTCATTTTGATTAACCCCTTCATCTCTGGTTAAAATGGCGCACTCCTTGGCCGCCCTTGCGCTAGGCCGCCCATTGGCCCAGGGTGGCTGCGGCCGGAGATTCGCCTGCCAGGGGCGCAAGGGCATGCGGCCAGGGCCATGCATTTCTTCATATTATTCAAGCGCTGGAGGATGGATGGATGGCCGACGGAGCACGATGCAATAACTCTCTCGAGATATTCGATGCTCCATTAGTCATTACCCGCCATCCGCATCAAAAACTCGGGTCGTCGTCTAGGGTGCACACGCGCGCGTGCAGCTATTACACTATCACTATCTCGTATATCCCTTATTATAAGACATACACCGGATGCCAAATCGCTGGCGATCGCTGTGATCGCTGGCGATCGCACGGCCGCGATCAACCAGCGATCTGCCAGCGATCAACCAGCGAAGACAGTCAAAACGCAAATTTCTCTATAACGCTAAATAAAAAGATCGCGTGATCGCGCATCATTGATCACGCAGATCGCGTGATCGCGCTCGCGATCAGCCAGCGATCGACCCAGCGATCAGCCAGCGATATCTTCGGTAAGCACAAGAGAAGCAAAAAAGCAGCCACATCGAACACGCAACGCAGAACAACGCCTAAGCGCACACCAATACCACAGCTCAATCTCAAACTCCCACATTCACCACCGCACACCTCACCACAACCCACTCTCATAAAAACACCCCAAAAACCACACAACAAAAAAAAAAAACCACCCCAAAACCACCACCACAACTTTTACAGTAGGTACTGTAAGTACTTCTGTACGTACGTATAGGTAGTACGTAGTACGACTTACCCTAATGACCCATTAGTATAGACACAAGCCCTGAAGGCTAATTTTTTTTCTTTTTTTTTTGTGGCTCGACACGATTGGACAGCCAGGCAGGATAGCCAGGCGTACACCTAGGGCATATCCTATTACTTTCAATGGGAATGAGCAAGTAATAAATAAAAATTAGTACATGTACTCTGTACCTATGTACACTGTATAGAACTTCCAGGGCGGAAATTTCATTTGTATAAGTTTAAGTGACCTGGTTTGTATTCATTTGTTCTTCTCTAAATATCTTACTACTCTTGCTTTCTGTCTCTCTTTCTCTTTGAATAAATTCTTCTCAGCTCTCAATATCCAGCAGTGACGGCAGCAGCACCCCTGCGGCTGTCGCTATTCGCCTTAATCCGGGCGTGACCTTTTTCCACAACAGTCAGGGCTTTCTAGATACTGGAACCGACTTTTTCAGCTTATGACCTTTTCTTCTAAGTTCTTTCACATATTCCTGAATGTCACAACTTTGCTCCATACAAGGCGAAATATAGCATTTGTGTCTGTTTCTGATCATCACCTCTGGAAAGCCTTCTTCGTATTCAGCGTGGTAATCCACGGCGAGTAGATCATGCAGTCTGGGCTTGTCGTTGGCATCCTTGAGTGAATTCTCGAACATTAGGTGCTGCATCAAGACAAAATTAATGCTGGAAATAATCTTGGAACCTCCAGCCGCGCCGATGGCAAGCTGCACCTGGTCACAAAAGATTTGCAGGTATTATCCATATACTTATTCTTCGATAGGTATAGGGTATGCATGCGCATTCACATGGATGGATGATTGGATGGTAAAATACTGTGAAATAAGATAAATTTTTGATTATCGTCGCGACCAATAATAATCGCCGATTCTTACAATGCCAGTACGCTCATTGAAAATAACAGTAGCACTCATGGATGACATGGGTCGTATTCCAGGTTCCACCCAGTTTGCTGGCCACGGTCGAAAGCCCAATTCGTTTGGTTTTGTCGAAGTCGTGTAACCAAAGTCATCCATGGTGTCGTTCCAGATGATGCCAGTACTGTTTGATCGATTGCGAGAACCGAATATGCAGACGCAAACAAAATTAGAGAGTAGGTTGGGGTTGGGGGTTGGTGCAATCGGGACAAGCCACAGCCTACTTACTAAATTTTTTAGGATGCTCTCGGTTTGCAAGGGTTGGTGCGTATTAGCACCGGTTGTGGGCGACCTTAAGGTGGTCACAGGTTACTTCAGAGAAAAATGCAGAATGCAGTTACAGTAAAGTACCGTAGATACTGTGTGTATCTCAATGCTTGATGTACGTACGTATGTATGTAGGTAATTATGTACAATAATGTAGGCCTACTTGGTCAATGTTGTCAATGTTGGGCTATTCTCGCTTTTATTGCACAGTACACGGTACGGTGTACTGTACTAACTGACTAACTCGAGGTTTATGCTAGTAGTGATGGAGACTGCCATGCCCCAGTGGTCCACAACTGAGATGTGAGTGGTTCCATGGTCACTGCTCGCATTATCTATGTCACCGTAGTAACTGCCAGGATGAGTTCCATCAGTGATCTTCTCTCGCAGTTTATCCACAAAGACACGTATCGGTAAGCTTTTTTACCAGCTGAAAAAACGGTTAGATGACAATAATATTAAAATTTACCGTGTATAAAAAAATTTTAGACCGGGGCAATTTCGGGGCACCCAAATTCCTATGGTGAAAATGCCCTCTGGTTGTCCGATTGGTGTTACATAATGTGAAAAGCATTCGAACAGTAGATGTAAGAAAACACTAAACAGTGTGCCGTATATTTTCTTTTCTATACCGGCATGACGTTCGGGTTGAAATCGATGTCCCCCAACTGTCTTCTCTGGCCATACCCCAGCTTCATGGCCTACATAATTATGATCAATGTCAACTTCGCCATCAATTGTGGTTAGGTTCTTGTGGGTCAGTGGAAAACCTTCACAAAACAGCTCTTTGGTTTAATAAGGTGACCGACCGACAGTAGTAGTGCGCTACACACCGTACGCATGTGTACATACCACTGAGCAGATTGTACACCAGATGTGTGATGACAGCGGAAGATGGGGAAGGTGGCCCGCATGCCGTCAGTCCGTTTTTCATCTTGGTCAAAACTGGCTCTCTTTCGATCGACCTGTACTCCCTCAGATCTCCCAATGTAATCACAGCGTCTGCGAACAATAACAGATTCCACGGATTAGTTTTTTGCCTTCAAATTGAATCGATTATCGATTGTCAAACTGTATAGGCCTATATATCGAGCTCACTGTTATCCTGAAATTCCTTGCCAACTTCCTCGCCCATTGCGCCTGAGTAGAGAAGCTGAACAGGATCTACTGACTCTGCCAATTCCTTGAGGGTTGCAGCGTAGACTGGTCGCTTCATCA